>QANZ01042214.1:0-31746 GCA_003254925.1 Chamaecrista fasciculata
ACTCGTAACCACCTTACGTAATTGCACCATGACTCTCGTCCCACATCTAGTGCGTTCATCTCATGCACCGAGGTCATGCTGGTCTTAGTTCATTTCAAATTCCCACTTGAATGAGCGACCAGGGACAGTTTAGATTAATTATCTCATAATTAATCACGGACTGTTATCATAGTAAACATGCTAATAATATGATAACCATTAATTTATCTCCATAAATTAATTGATATGTTCACAACATATCTATAAAATGATTGGCCCTAGGGCACAATCTCCAACAAATACTACCAACGAACACTGAGGTCAAAGTTGTAGATTCTGCTACATTTGCATCTTGAGAAGCTTTTCCTTTCTTCTTTAGCTTCGGGCAGTCTTTCTTCCCGTGTCCTTTCTCTTTGTAGAAAGCACACTCATCTTTGGCAACTCGGCTCTTTGACTTGGATCTACCTCTGCTTCCCTTCTTCTGGTTTTAATGTCATCCTCTGGCCACTAAAGCTTCATAAGCAACTGCTGATTTGTTCCTCCTTTTCTCCTGTTGTCTTTGATCATAGCTATAAAAGGCTGCACAAACAACATCTAAAGATAAATTTTCTTTTCCATGAAGTAAAGTGGTTTCTAAATGTTCAAATTCATCAAAGAGTGATGATAACAACATCAAAGCTAAATCTTCATCTTTAAACTCTTCATCTAAGTTTAACAAATCTACTACTAACTGATTGAAAACAGTTATATGCTCGTGTTGGAGATTGTGCCCTAGGGCCAATCATTTTACAAATATGTTTTGAACATATTGATTAATTTATGGAGATAAATTAATGGTTATCATATTATTAGCATGTTTACTATGATAACAGTCCGTGATTAATTATGAGATAATTAATCTAAATCTGTCCCTGGTCGCTCATTCAAGTGTGAACTTGAAATGAACTAAGACCAGCATGACCTCGGTGCATAGAGATGCATGCATTAGATGCTGGGACGAGAGTCATGGTGCAATTACGTAAGGGGTTACGAGTTGCTGGACTGACCCGGAGAGTCCTGCATGGGTTTAGTCATCAGCTTGCCTCTCCTGTACGCCTGTCACGACGCCTTAGACCTGAGGTCATCATTATTTCGACGTTGCAGTTGTCAGACTTTGGCTTAGTCTAACATTGCCCGTAACAGGGTAGCCATAAGGGTTAAGTACGGGTTTGGTTGATTGTCGTGCTGAGGAATGTGGATTGGCCAAGATGGGATTTTGTCCCTCATTAAATGAGAGATATCTAACTGGCGCCCTCAATGAGTCTGTCTAGGAAAATGCGTGGCCACGCTGGGAAATGGGACTTACTCAGGGAATCGAGAAAGTTGAGGTTTGAATTATGGATGACTTTCCTGTGCCTAATCCATGACCAAGATATCGTGTGACAATAGGGTCTATGACAAGGTGGTACTAAGGTTAAGTCGGTTTTGGTAAAAACGATAACTCACGTGTTTTGGGTAGTCGTGATGGCTTGCTAGAGTCCGCTCACGACTTGTAGGTCATGGAGATGGCCTGCTGCCAACTTCACGTGGGGCCTGCTGGGTCACACATGAGCAGGACCAGGACACCGTTTAAAAGGGACATGAATTAGGGTTAATTCGTGGGTCACTCCGGTGGCACGATTTAAGACACAGCGAAATGTCTGGGACATTAAGTCTTGTCTTAATTAATCTACAGTTGTGAAATATTTAAATTTGTGAGAGGGTGGCGCCTCTTTTGGCATTTTGAATTAATAACATTGTTTTATTAATTTAATTCATGAATTTGAATTCAAAAGATTTAATGGAGATATCAAAAGATTTGATTCAAATAGATTTGGTGAGATCTCAAATCAGGATCTTTGGAGAATCATGACTTCCTAAGAGTTAGGAAGGTTTTTGATTTATAAAATTCCAAGGATAAATTAGGGCAACATGGCGCCATCTTGGAGGATCTCAAGGGGAGATTTGATCTCTCATTTGATTCTCTAAGATTACGATTTGAATTTAAATTAAATATTATGGTAATATTTTAATTGTAAATTCAAATTCATGAAGCCATAATATTATAGTTTAGAATTATAATAATGCTCTAAATATAATTATATATATATACATACCTAAGGTGCTAGGCGCCTAATGGTAAGAGTGAGAATTCATTTGTGCAATTTTCATCCTCCTTGTAGAGAGAGAGAGAAAATTGCCACCTCTAAGAACCCTAGCTCATTGAGTGAGAATTTTTGGCTCCCAAGAGTTGAGAGAGGAAAAATCGACTTTGCCTAAGGAGTTAGGTAATTCAATTTGCAGTCACCAAATATTAGGGTTTGTGAGAGAGAGGAAAACAAGAAGGAGTTCTTGTGGGGAATTCTCCATTGCGCCACTTTTGGATTTTGAATCAAGAAGGAGTTCTTGAGTTCAAAAACACTGTAGATTGGTCCCTGGTTCTTTTGGAGAAAAGAACGGAAGGCTAGCACCTTGGTGCTCGAGAAATTGTTCGTGTGGATTACTGGCAGAGGGAGGACACTGCAAGTGGACTTCTAGGACACGCCTTGTTCAACCAACCGATTGAAACTCGTGAGGTATACCACTATCTTAACAGGTTTTAAATTCTGCTAGCGGATCCGTTCGGGAATTTTAAGACTTGGCGCGTTTATTTTTAATTTTATATTTGCTTCCGCTGCGTTAGGCGCCTAGAATTCCCAACAGCTCGTTTAAAGATGAACCTGACCGGTACTCATATCGGAACAGTCTTTTCTTCATGAGGAGTTTGTTCTGGCTACTCTTCTCCATAAACTTATCCTCCAAGTTATTCCACAATTTGTGAGCAGATGTCTCATTCTTGAATGCATATTTCTGCTCTCTGGATAGGCACGAACGAATTGTTCCACAAGCCAACCGGTTCATTGTGCTCCATTCCTTCTCATCTACTTCGTCTGGTTTCTTTTCTTCAACAGAAAGATCTAGATTTTGTTGAAACAAAGTGTCTAGAACCTCACCCTGCCAAATGCCAAAATGACCGGTACCATCAAATATCTCCATTACAAATCTGGTGCTTTGCAACGAAGTTCTTGTCCATGTAGGAGGAGTTGACGACGTTGCACGAGCGGTCGGGGCTTCTCCCATCATTTCAGACTCAACTAATAATATTCAATACAATACGAAACAAGCCTAGGACGAACCTGGCTCTGATACCACTTGTTAGGGGATATGTGCAGAATACAGAATATCCCACCCAAACGTATTGAATATTATCGACCAACTAAGAAAAGAAATAAGGAAGAAGAAAGAACACACAAGATTTGATCACGGAGTTTAGCCAATTATGCCTACGTCTCCGGGCAACACTGCCAATATTATTATAAGAGAAGAGAGTACAAATTTTGGGATGCGATACAATGAGAAAGTCGAGTTCTATTTATAGGTCTGAGTAGTCGACTTGGTCTGCAAGTCAAGGAACAAATTGCACTTGGGCCATTGGATGCGCCGGCGGCGCAGATCCGCGACACAGCGAAATATCCGGAATTTCTTCGCTGTATCTTGATATCTTGAATCCTGGCCGTCCAAAACATATCTTTACCTTTTAACTTGCGTGCGTCGTCAGACACTCTTCACTTGGGCCGGCGGCCCAAGTAACCACATAGCCTAAAATCGTGCTGATGTCATACACCTCTCAGATACGTGTGCCGCGGGAAGACCTAATTTGGGCCGGCGGTCCACATGACGGCGCAAGAATTAACTTGTGCCTTTTGATGTCTTCTCGTTGGCAACCCACTCGTGAGGGACTTCTAAATAAGCCTTAAAGTCTACATTTATTATTTTTCTTTTTGAGAAACATTTGAAGTATATTTAAACTTTGAATTTATGCATTTTAAATTAGCACATAACTTTTTAGTTTTTGACTAGCTTTTCATTATGGGTAAAGGACGTACCAGCTCAAGCCTTATTACATTACTTGTGTTGTTATTATTATTATTATTATTATTATTATTATTATTATTATTATTATTATTATTTTTTTCGTCCCCAATCTTTTTTTGTTGTGAGTTCCTCAATATTTTACATTTTAGTTAATTTTATCATTTGACTAATTTCATTCAATAAATTAATTAACGATAAACTGCATCTTGTTTTTCAATCTGAGTAAGGATTTAAGTTTCTTTTCTTATCAATTTTATATATATCATTAGCCACGTAGATTCTATCGATAATATTTGGCTAAAGTAAAAATAAATGATAAAATTGATTAAAATGTAAAATATTTAAGATGAAATTAACAATAAAAAATATCGAGGACGAAATTAGTATTTTAATTTGCCATTCCTTTTTGGTACGGTAATCGTTCAGCAAAACCCCATTTTTCATGAGCAAATAAAACATATAGGTACATTGATTATCAGAGAGTAATTCAAGGATGATTTCATTAAACCTCAATATACTCATCAGCCTTGGGTCTCCTCGAAGGGGTTCGTCTTGCGGCGGATCTGGCCTTGCATTTGGTCTTGCTTATTTTTCGTTTTGCTGTGTTTGCGTTTTGCGCGCCCTTTTAAGGCCGTTTATTACCAAAAAGAAAAATAGAATGGGGTGAGCAAACCATATTAAAACCATTGTTGTCATAACCGAACCGGACAAAGACTCAGACAAGTGTTCGGTTCACAGTCGGATCGGTTGAATCGGTCGGACCGGATGTTTGGACCGGATGACGTAATAAATAATTATTTTTAATATATTAAATATAAACCCTCTATATTTTTTTTTAGGTCTAAGAGATGCATTAAATCTATTAATTTATTAGATAAGTAAAACAATTGGTAAGAAAAAGCTAACAGAGTCTCACAGTTGGGATGGTAAAGGCGTTGGGAGTGTGAAGAAAGGGCATGGGTTCGATCCTTACAAGGCTCAAAATGATTTTTTGTAAAAAAAATTGAGAACCGCCGGTCCGGTCCAGCGGTTGGTTCCGGTTTTCCGGTTCTTGGCCGGTTATTTCCGGTCCAACTATCATTCCGGTTCAAATGGTTGAACCAACTCGCTTGTGTCTTCGGGTAGCGGTCCAACCGGCCGGTCCGGTCCGATTTTCACATCACTGATTAAAACATTCAGTATCTCAGACCTCTAAAATTTGAGAGGTTTGGGAAGACTATGATTTTTTTTTCATGATGTATCATTTATTATAACTTCCTTTACTTGTGGTTTTCTAACTAATTAATTATGCTAATATTGTAAAGATAAAACTTAAAGATTTACTCTTCAAAATTACTTACCTCGTACGTAATATATACTTCAATTTCATTTGAAATGAATTAGCAATTTTCTCATTGGATTAATAACTTTCTGTATGATATAGTTCTCAAATTATGATGATCCGTAAGATTAAAGTGTGCATCCTAATCAGAAAAAAACCAGAAGTTTTAATATATATATATATATTGAACAAGGTTAATCATGATTTTTGTTTGCAATATTATGGTTAAGAGACAAAATTTTATTGTTATTTATTGATAGGGATTTTTTTATGCAAAAACGTTTAGGTGAATAGGGTCCCGGGGGCTCAGCAAGATCAAGACATGCCTCTCAGTACTATGAGCGCTTGCAGAAGTACTTACAGATCGTTTACCTACAAAACCCTTACATCAGCAACGAGATTCGAACTCACAACCTTGTAAGTTATGAGTTAACTCCTTACCAATTAGGCCAACCTTTCTTGACTTATTGATAGATACTTTCAATTTATTTATCGACAGTGAATTTGCTTATAAATAAAAGGCAAAACACCCTTTTGTGCCCCTAACGTTTGCAGTGATTTTCAGTTATGCCCCTAACGTTTCATTTTGTTCAAGCGTGCCCTCAATGTGAAACTAACGTTTCAATTATGCCCCCAATTTTGACTCAATGCCCATGTGGCAATTTTTTTACTTATGTGTCATTTTTTTGGTCTGACGTGGCATAATGACTGACATTCATATTTATTTTTCCACCGTGGCATGATGACTGGATTTACATTTTTGAACATAAAAATTGAGTAAACTAGCAAATCAATCCCTCGATTTACATTTTTCATCATCTTCATTCATTTTAGTTCCAAATCCTCAAAATAAAATTGTAAAGTGTCCCAAAACTCTTCCAAACATTTCAATTTAGTCCTTAAAAGTATTAAAAACTCTAAACCTTAAAACTATAAACCTTAAACCTTAAACTCTAAAATTCTAAACCCTAAAACCCTAAACTCTAAAAAATCTAATTTGAGCAATTAGGTCCCTCACTCATTCTTATCCCATTATTCTCAATTTCCCCTCTTTTCATCATCTTCATTCATTTTAGTCCCAAATCCTCAAAATAAAATTGTAAAGTGTCCCAAAACTCTTCCAAACATTCTAAGTTAGTCCTTAAAAATATTAAAAACCCAAAACCCCAAAACCCAAAACCCTAAAACTCCAAACCCCAAACTTCATACCCCAAATCTCTAAACTCTAAAACTTAGGGTCTGTTTGGGAGCAATATGATTTTAATCCAAGTTCAACCAAATGGATGGGATGCGATTATTTTTTAATGGATGAGATGAGATGATGTATTGGTGTTTGGGTGATTTTAGAGAAAATGATGTTAAATAGGGTGTGAAATTATATAAAATAATGAGATGAGATGGAGATAAGTTTATGGATTTTTGTAATTTGTATAGGGGTAGAAATGGTAGAAAATAATGAGATGAGATGGAGATAATAAGATGAGATTATAGGTGTTTGGTTGTGTTTTGATTGCAATAATATTGAGATGAGATGATATTGGAAAGTGTGATATTGTATTGGAAAGCGTGAGGATGAGAAAATTTTGGATGAAGGGTTAGAGGTCAATCCAAGTGGATGAGATGATGGGTCAAAATGAAAATAATATTGGAATTATTTTTAAGAATACAATTTGGTCCATAAATTTGTACCGGTCTTATTAGTCAATCTCTAACATGTGTAAATGATAACTTGGGGCTTACACGAAATCCCAGTCATCAATAATCGGATCTATTTGTGAAATCCAACGAAAAAAAATAACAAAAAATAGTTTGAAGACCATAATGCAAATAACAAAACAACACAAAAATGTTTGGTCAATGGTTCATTTTGATCCAAAATGTATGCCCTAATATTCATTTGGTCCATTATGTTTCAAAATGTTCATATTGGTCCTAAATGTTGGCAAAATGATTCATTTTGGTCCTAAATACTGGTAAAATGTTTCGTTTTGGTCCCAACCAAATAGAGAAAGTATTCTTTGGGAACAATACATAGCTCTAAACAAGCCATATTCAATAGTTGGGACCAAAATGAAACATTTTGCAAATATTTAGGAGCAATTTGAATATTTTGAAATATAATGGACCAAAATGAATATTAAGGCATACATTTAGGACTAAATTGACCCTTTAACCCTATATTTTTCCATCATGTACATACACGTGGGTCATTTTGTATTTTTTCCATTCAATACATTACCGTTATTAGATTTAGGAGTCCTTTAATTTGACAAAAAAATATTGATAGAACCATTGTCTACATATATAGAACATATCCAAACTTAGAATAATCGAAAACTGAAGAAAATACAATATCTGAGATTGTCTTATTTTATGCCCATTTCACTAATTTTCTATCATTCCTCAATAAAAAACTGTATTGCTCAAGCAATAGAGTTTTACCGTTTATCTCTCTCTCCATCAATCACTCTCACATCAAAGTTTTATATTCAATTTTTTATTTGATAAAGAGATAGACTATAAAAAGTCCATTGCTTAAGCAATGGATCTTTTTATAGCATTACTCTTTCTATAATAATTTAAGAGACAAGTATGATTGAAGAATGAGGAATATTGCAACTAAAAAAATAATAATATTGTAAATTTTTTGTTTAATTAAATTAATATAAATTCTATATATATATATATATATAAGAGTGTGTGTGGGGTGTGTGAAAGAGAGAGAGAGGTGTATGTGTGTGAGAGGTGTATGTGTGTGTGTGAGAGAGAGAGAAAGAGAAAAAGTGTGTGAGTGGAAAAGAGAAAAAAAAATGATGAGAAGTGATAGATAGAGAGAGAAAATTATAAGTGTAATAAATGAGGGTATGTAAAATTACTATTTTGTCTAGTTTTTTTTTATTTGTATTAAAGTATAGGTAATTATAGGTGTATAAGTAGGGATAGATTAGTAATTGTAAGAGAAAATGAGATGATGTTGTGAATGAGATGATGATGTGAATGAGATGATATGAGATGAAGGTTCCAAAAAACACCTAACATGTACTATTCATCCAATCCTAGGATGAGATTATGATTGAATGAGATGGGATCAGGATTGACCCCCTCCCAAACAGGCCCTTATTTTTTTTTCTTTAATCTTCATCTTCATCTTCTCTTCTTCCCCACCACCACTATCGACCCTAAGCAACTGAGAGCCCTCCAATCCCTCAACATCCCCACCTCCAAAGACCCTTGCTCTCTTCCTTCCTTCCACAATGCCACTCTCCGCGACTCCTCCAAACCTTTCCGCCACGTCGTCTCCCTCCGTCTCGCTAACTGCTCCTCCTACGTCGCTCTCTCCTACACCGCCCTCAAATCCCTCTCCACTCTTCAGTCTCTTCAAGAGAGTAGTTTTTTTAGGGGTTTAGGATTCAGTGTTTATGGGTTAGGGTTTAGGGGTTTAGGGTTTAGGGTTTAGGATTTTAGGGTTTAGGGTTTAAGATTTTAGAGTTTAGGGTTTTAGATTTTAGGGTTTAGGTTTTAGGATTTTAGGATTTTTAATATTTTTAAGGATTAAATTAGAATGTTTGGAAGAGTTTTGGGACACTTTACGATTTTAGGATTTTAGGGTTTTAGGGTTTAGAATTTTAGAGTTTTAGGGTTTAGAGTTTGGGATTTAGGTTTTATGGTTTTTAATACTTTTAAGGACTAAATTGGAATGTTTGGAAGAGTTTTGGGACACTTTACAATTTTAGGATTAGGGTTTTAGGGTTTAGGGTTTTTGGGTTTAGAGTTTGGGGTTTAGGTTTTAGGGTTTTTAATATTTTTAAGGACTAAATTGGAATGTTTGGAAGAGTTTTGAGACACTTTACAATTTTATTTTGAGGATTTGGGACTAAAATGAATGAAGATGATGAAAAATGTAAATCCAGGGACTGATTTGCTAGTTTACTCAATTTTTATGTTCAAAAATGTAAATCCAGTCATCATGCCACGGTGGAAAAAAAAATATGAATGTCCAGTCATTATGCCACGTCAGACCAAAAAAATGACACATAAGTAAAAAAATTGCCACATGGGCATTGAGTCAAAATTGGTGGCATAATTGAAACGTTAGTTTCACATTGAGGGCACGCTTGAACAAAATGAAACGTTAGGGGCATAACTGAAAATCACTGCAAACGTTAGGGGCATAAAAGGGTGTTTTGCCTAAATAAAATGAAAGTATTGGAACTCAATTATAAAAATGAAAACTAAAAACTTAATTAAATTTTAATATTAACTATAAAAAATAATGAACTTTTTAAATCTATATTAATCTCATCGAGATTATCTTAAAGTAGTGATTTATTTTATGATTGAAAAAATGACTACATTACTTAATTAAATTGTAAGGTAAATTATACTTTGGTACCCTGTGGTTTGGTCATATTTCACTTTAGTACTCTGTGGTTTAAAAAATAACACTTTGGTACCTTGTTCCATTAACACTTTGGTACACTTTGGAGCTATTTTGTAATTTTAACCATAACAAATTTTATAAAATTACATATTGACCCCTAAAGTTTTTTAAAGTTTTCATTTTAGTCCCTAGATAATATGTATACAGGGAACTATTTGTAATTTTCTAAAAATATTGAGGGTCAATATGTAAATTTTGTAAAATTTGTTATGATTAAAATTACAAACTAGTTCCAAAGGGTACCAAAGTATTCATGGAAAATACTATAGGGTACCGAAGTGTCATTTTTTAAACCACAGGATATCAAATTGAAATATGATCAAACCACAGAGTACCAAAGTGTAATTTACCCTAAATTTTTATTTTAACAAATTTTTTCGCCTAAACAAGTTGTATATATAGAAACGCCGCCCATCAAACCTCAAAGCTGAAATAGTGGGCAGTTCAAATTTAAATAAGCCATCACCATCATTGGTTTTGAAGATGACAAAGAGAAAACAACAACAATCATATAATATTGTTAATTTCGGCCCAAAAAAATATAATATTGTTAACTAATTATTACTTTTTCTTTTATTTTTGAGAAGAATAGTACATACATAGATGACATATATACCAACTAGATACAGGATTTCATTTGGAGCTTGGAATTTTAAATAAAACTGAAAAAAACCAAGCTCAACTTGAACTTATATATATATATAGTGTCTTGATGACTCTTGACCACACACACATGTGCATGTTTTTTACATGACAATAACACACAAAGTGGTGATAATAATGGTATATATTATTATATATAGGTAATAATTAAGGATGGTCCATACTCCTTATATTAAAACGAAGAAGTAGGACGTAGTGATCGATCAATGAGTACTGATGATGCATGTGAACCTGTATGTGGGGCATGTGCATGCAGCTCAAAAATGTAATGTATTATACATGATTATCTCCAGCCTTTTGAGATCGACGTTCACATATAAAGTTCGACAGTACTTCGAACATAATTATACTCCAACATGTCGAAGAAGCCAAAAATAAAAAAAAAAACAAAACAAGAGAAGTGAAGTGATTAAGGAAAAAAAAAGGGTAAAATTTAGATAAAATTTCTTATATCTTTACTATATGGTTCCTCGATAAACATTTGACACGTGACAAAAATTTTATATATGACCAATTATAGTATAAAAATTATTGAGAGAGAAAATATAAATCAAACGTGTAATTAGAGGAACCTTGTAGTAAGGATATAAGAAATTTTACCTAAGTTTTTTTTTTCAATGAAACAAGAAGACAAGGTTTTGAAAATTTGAAGATGGTGGGTGGATATATATATGGGTGATGATGATTTTTGGTCATGGTGTTTTAAAAGAAGTGGAAGAAGATGAACCAAACATTTGGTCAAGAAGGATGACAAAAGCCATGGCTAGGGCAGTGTCTAATACATGAGGCTGCACCACCACGAGCCGGAAGACATCGGTCCCGAAGGCGGCTCCACCGGCCGGAGCCTCCTTCTTCTTGATCTCCGCCACGATTCTTCTTTTCTCGTCATAGATTTTGCAACAACGTTGTGAGTAGGATCCCTCTATCTCGTAACACTTTTTCTCATTATTATTATTATTATTATTATTATTATTATTATTATTATTGTGATCACGAGGACTTTGTGATCTAGGGCTTCCAGACGGCGTCGTTGATGATGAGCAACTTGTGACTTGAGCCAAACACTTAGTGTTCAAAAGGTTCACGTGCTTTTTTGCTGAATAACTCGCTTTTACACCACCCTCTCCTTCCAAAACTAGCCACTTGTCTCCCAAACTCAGCTTCTGCTTATATATATATATGAAAGTTATAATGTGTGCATGTAAATACAAAAAGTCTGAGCAATCAAATATATATAAATATCAAGATATTAGTTACAAACTTACGATGTTTCGATATACTTTGCTATAATTATTAAGGTTTCTTAATAAATAATTTATGACATGCAGCAAATAACTTTCTATAATTGGTCTTTAGTTGAGAGGAAATATTGAATACATGTTTTTACCTAAACACTTAAAGAAGAAATAATATAAATAAATCATATAATTGAAGGATTTTTTTTTTGTAACAAAAAAAATTAGGTGGTTTGGCCCAGGGGCTGACCAAGGCCAGGACAAGCCTCCAGACTTTATAAGCGCTTACAGAGGTATTTATAGATTGCTTACCAACAAGACCCTCATATTGCAACGAAATTCAAACTCATAACCTTGTGAGTTATGAGTTGACTCCTTACCAACTGGGTTAACCTTTGTTGATTGATTGAAGGAATCTTATCACAAAAAATATAATAAAATTTATCTAAATTTTTGTTCTAATTATATAAATAGAAAACGTTAATCAATTAAATACATAGAATAAATTAATAATTCAGTCTCTAAAAAATTATCGAGCAGACAACTTTATTCTTAAAAGATTGAATTTGAAACACACAGTTTAGTTCTCGAAAGATTCAAACGATATACTTTGTAATACTTTAAAGAATCATTCTTTAATAAAAAAAACCAAAAAATATATTATTTAGATCTTTCAAAATTAGAGGTCAAGTTGTTAACTCGATAATCTTTTAAGGATTGATTTATTAATTTACTCTCTTGTCTGTATTCATAGACAAACACTAATAACAACAACCAAAGATATAAATTAAAAGATAATAAAAAGATAAAGATTAATCTTTACCTAGATTGCAAAATAAATACATACCTTACGACGGATGGTGAGAAGCGGTGTCCCGGCAGCGTCCATGAGAAGGATCTCATCCTTAGTACGAGAAGAGTAATTGTCAACCCTAAAAACAAGATTGCCATGGCAATCAAACACGGTAAATCCATTGCAACTTAACAAAAGAGACTTCTTCCAAACTGTCAACACCACAGGGCTCTCCTGATGAATATCCAACGATGTCGTTTTTTGTGTTACACCATCACTACACAACTCACCTGAAACTCCTCCCGGCACGGCGGAGGATCTCGTCATCGCCGCTGCCACCGCCGCCGCCGCATTTGGATGTACCTTTGTCATCGCCAGCTGGGTCAAATGATCGATTATTCTTCTTAATTTCTATTGGAGAAATTTAGAGAGATAGGTGTTTAGGTAGCTAAAGTAGTTTTTCGCTATAAGGATTTTTAGGTTTACTTGCAAATATTGTTTCTCAACTATCCTCTTTTATATAGGTGGAGTGAAGATGAGATAGATGATGATGATGATGATGACATCTTGAGTTCCTTAATTAGCTAGGTTCGTGGCATCCAAAATATATTAAAATATGTATGAAAGAATTAATCTCATTTGACTCTTATAATTTTATTCAGAAATTCAGTTTAATCCCTACATTTTTTTTTTTATGATTTAGTTTCTTTATGATCAAATTCTGGTTTTTAATATTTTTAACATCCGATGATAATATTGTTTAGAACTTTTGTAGAAGAATTATAAATACATTTTTTTTTTGTATAAGTAGGAATACTGGATATATATATATATATATATTTAGTTTGCTCTACGAGATAATTATATGACATCATATAGATTAAAACTTAAATATTTTCAAAATATAAAAGCTAGTTTAATTTTTTATGGGAAAATAAAACTATATATAAGGACTAAATTTGATCAATAATTATAGAGGTTGACTAGTTATTTTAGTATGTTCTAATTAATTAATTAGGTAATTATATGATAGAACATAGATTAAAATTAAATATTTACAAAATACAAAAGTTAATTTTCAAAGAGAAAAAATGAAACTATATATATAAGGACTAAATTAGAATTTTAAATAATTATAAGATGAAATGATTGACCTTTTGGAATAAATAAATATCAAGTTTTGGATTGTTCTTATTACAAAGCACTATTGGTGGTTGAAAGATGCACTCCACCATACTTCCATTTGCGCCAACTTTACATGATGAATCATACGACCCTTTGACCCAATTAAAATGCCTCAATTCATATCCAGCCAAACCATGGTGATTAATTAATTAATTTCCATAAACATCGATGTCAAGTTTGTGTACGTATTTGAATGTATGTGTGTGTGATAATGTATTTAATTCAACCATTTTTAATTAATTACCACAAACAAACACTCATCATAGCGAGCCAATCAGCCTTACCCTTAAGCCCTTGAAACTTCAAAGTCAGCTTTTAACAATGTTGTTAATTCATTATTAAATTAGTATCATCAACATCATCATCATCATGATTAATTTTATTTATATAAAAAAATAAATGGATTTTTTTTAAAAAAGAAATAAGAATGTGTGGTTGAGGAACGTTTTGCGGTGCTGCTGGACTGGACGGTTCACACATATTCCTTTGCAGAGATATTTTCTTTGCATTCTTCTCGACTCATCTTTTTTTTTTATAAGCCTTTTGTTTTTTGTTTGATCATCATTATTATGGAAGTGGAATATCTTCATTTATGATAATAATAATTAATTGGAAATTAATTAATTAGTTTGGCATATTATAATTTTGGAGTGATATTGTGGACCATAGACTTTTATCTTTATCCTATAGGTTGAGGTCAGGGCGGTTTTAGCGACTCCTCCTATCTCCTAATAGACATTTGGTCTTTGGGTCACACATATTTAATTAATTAATCACTTTGTTTTAGAAACATATATATAATTAATATTTCTTCTTTTGGCTACGTGTGTAGTATGGTAGATGATCAACCCTAGGTGCCTAACGTTACCACATAAAAATCTTCGAGCTCTTGTAAATTGTTACCTATATATATATATATATAGTTATGTCCCATTATTGGTTCCTCAAAGTCTCAAAATACTTAGACTTATTAATAAAGATCTATTGTTGGGAATAGTCAATAATTCTTTCATCGTAGGTGTTAGGATTAAGAGTATCTCCCAACAAACATTCACAGATCTAAACAAGTATGATAATGCGGAATAAAGAGAATAACAGAGGAACACAAGACAATTTACCCTGGTTCGGTCAGTGTGACCTACATTCAGCCAAGAACAAAGGATTTCACTATATAGAATGTGGGAATACAATAACCTGATGAACTAATCTACCTCTCAAGTCATCCTTCTACCATTAGCTACTAGTCTATTTATAGACATCCCAAACCCTAGGTACACAAGGATTACTTAACCTAAGTCCAATAGGCCCAAGTCCCTAATTCATTAGTCACCAAGAATTCTATCCCAAAATATATGGTAACTAATTAAAATACAAGTCACTCAAAGATTACATAAGATATCCCAAATCTTAAATAATAAGATCAAATCTTTACAAATCTTCCCCTTGACTTGAATTCCCTTCTTCAATAGGGTTGCCTCCTTGCCTTGCCGCTTGCCCCCGAGCATCTGGTATCACCTAGTACTGCCCACGCCAATCAAGTCCTGACAATGTCGGAACTTGGTCATCGGGATCGCCTTGGTCATCATATCTGCTGGATTTTCATGTGTAGATACCTTCTTCACACTAACAACCCCCTGTGATACGATATCTCGAACAAAGTGATGTCTGAAGTCTATATGCTTTGTCCTCTCATGGTACATCTGGTTCTTCGTAAGGTGAATGACACTCTGACTATCACAGTACACTGATGTAGTCTCCTGAGTCAAACCAAGATCGCCCACTAAACCCCGTAGCCATATCGCCTCCTTCACAGCCTCTGTGATTGCCATGTACTCCGCCTCCGTAGTCGACAATGCAACAACATGTTGCAAGGTCTAAAACGCAATTAAAACTAAGAGCTAACTCTGTGATTCCTTCCAGGATCCACTAACTATGTTTATACCAGATTAGGAAAGATGTTTACCTAGTTTTGATCAGTGACTTATCGTACTCGCGAATTTGAGAAGTCCACAGAGTGTCCTTCCTCTACCAGTAATCCACACGAGCAGTTTGGCAGATGCCTAGGTGCTAGCCTCCTTCACTTCTTCCCAAGTGAAAACGGGAACTAAATCTATGATTCTTGAATAATCAAGAAGTGTTCTTGATTATCAAGATTGATTGGGAAGTACTAATATTATCAGGTGCAGGTCCAATTCTCTTTCTTCAAGAAAATCGACTCACTCTCATAATATTAGGACTAGGCGATTTTTACTCTCAATAGGTGCTCTAGGCGAAATTCTTGGTCTGACCAAGAATTGATCTGTGTTGTGAATTTCTCTGAGATAGGCACCTAGAGCCTCTATTTATAGTGTTCTCATTCCTAGTTTTAGGGAATCCTAATCCAATTAGGATATCTCTAAGATATGGGATATCTTTTAGATATCTCAAAATATCTTTTGATTTATAATATTAAACTTAATATTATAATTCAAAGATAAAGGCCAATTTCGAATTTGACTTATCCTAGATCAAATCTTGGATCAAATCTTGATTTGCTCAAATCCTATTGGTTGGAATGAGTCATGAGAATTTGATTTTATAATTTAAAAAATTACTTTAATAATTAAATATAAAATTCGACTTTCACCTATACCCAAACTCTAAAATGCAAGATCAAATCTTTCATCCCAAGAGGGAGGATAGGCGAAATTCTCATGCATTATTGGAGGAATTTTATAACAACCCAAACTCCTTAGGTAGTTATAACTAATTCCTAACAATTTTGAATAAAAGAATTACCTTAATATCTTTTAATTCAAATCCTATATCTTTTCCAAAAGATATTTATCTTATCTTTATTTAATTAATAAAAACAATTTCTATTAATAAAAACAAAGATAATGAGGCGCCACCCTCATCCTTTTATTTCCCAATTTTAGTGAATTTAATAAATCAATAATTCCCTAATTTTTAGGAAACTTATTTAATTTATTTATTCACTAATATTTTAATTGTAAAACTATTTAACAATTAATTTAAATTTAAATTTGTCCAACAAATTTAAAACCTCAATCATAGATATTTATTTAAGACAAGATTTAATGTCCTAAGACATTTAACTATGTCCTAAATTGTGTCACCTAAGTGACTCACGAATTAACCCTAATTCGTGTCCCAAAAATTAGCATCTTGATCCTGCTCATGTGTGACCCAGCAGGCCTCACGTGAAGTTGGCAGCAAATCATCTTATGACTCACAAGTCGTGAGCGGACTCTAGCAAGCCATCACGACTACCCAAAACACGGGAGTTATCGCTTTAACGTTTTAACGATTTAACCTAAATACCACCTTGTCATAATTCCTATTGTCTCACGATATTTTGGTCATGGATCAGGCACGGGAATGTCATCCAAAATCCAAACCACAACTTTCTCGATTTCCTGAGTTAGTCCCAATTCCCAGCGTGGCCACGCATTTCTTGGACAGACTCATCGAGGGCGCCAGTTAAATATCTCTCATCTTAAATGAGGGACAAAATCCCATCTTGGTCAACCACATTCCTTTGCACGGTAATCAACCAAACCCGTACCTAGCCTGTATGGCTACCCTGCTACGGGCAACGTTGGACTAGGCCAAAGTTTGACAACTACAATGCCGGAATAGTCAAGACCTCAGGTCTAAGGCTATCGTGACAGGTGTACAGGAGAGGCTCGCTTATGACTAAACCCATGCAGGACTCTCCGGGTCGGTCCAGCAACTTGTAACCCTTACATAATTGCACCATGACTCTCGAGAAGCATCTAGTGCATGTATCTCTATACACCGAGGTCATGCTGGTCTTGGTTCATTTACGTTCCCACGTGAATGATCGACCAGGGACAGTTTTAGATTATTTATCATATAATTAATCAAGGATTGTTATCATAGTAAACACGCTAATAATATGATAACCATTAATTTATCTCCATAAATTAATTAATATGTTCAAAACATATTTATAAAATGATTGGCCCTAGGGCACAATCTCCAACAACTTGCTCACTACACTGACTGCATGTGAAATATCTAGGCGAGTGCAAACCATGGCGTACATAACACTGCCCACAACATTTGAGTATGGAACCTTTGACATCTGCTCCTTCTCCTCTGCTGACTTCGACGAAAGATACGATGATAGCCTGAAATGAGAGGCAAATGGGACAGAGATAGGCTTGGCGGTCACCATGTTGAACCTGTGTAACACCTTTTCAATATATGACCGCTGTGAGAGCACTGTCTTCCCAACACGTCTATCACGTGTTATTTCCATCCCGAGTATCTTCCTCGCCCCTCCAAGATCCTTCATATCAAACTCCTTGCCGAGCTGCTTCTTTAACTTGTTGACAGCCGACATGCTCTTAGCAGCAATAAGCATGTCATCAACATACAACAGCAAATAAACCGAATCCTCGCCAAGCTTTCCATGATACACACAACTATCATAGGCGCTCCTCGTGAAGCCATTATGAACCATGAATGCATCAAACCGCTTGTACCATTGCCTGGGCGACTGCTTCAGTCCATACAAAGATTTCTTCAGTAAACAAATTTGGTCCTCCTTACCGGGTACTACAAAACCCTCTGGCTGACTCATGTAGATTTCCTCCTCCAACTCGCCACGCAAGAAAGCCGTTTTCACGTCTAATTGCTCCAGCTCATAGTTCAGAAGAGTAACCAAGGCAAGCAATGCCCTGATGGAACTATGCTTCACCACAGGAGAGAACACCTCGTTGTAATCGATTCCTTCCCTCTGTGTAAAACCCTTTGTCACCAGCCTTGCCTTAAATCTAGGCGGTTCAACCCCTGGATTTCCTTCCTTTTTCTTAAAGACCCACTTGCAACCTACTAACTTCTTCCCCTTTGGCAATGGGGCTAACGCCTACGTCTGATTCTTGTGAAGAGATTCAATCTCTTCCCCCATAGCACCGATCCACTCATCTGCTTCTGAACCTGAAATAGCCTCATTGAAGCTACTTGGCTCATCTACATCGATTATCTCTGCAACTGATAAGGCGAACTCCACCAGATTGGCATACCCTACAAGGTTGCCATCAACAACGTTCGCATATCTCTGTGGCAGCTTAGACTGTCTCCTCTGCCTCCCTGCTGCAATGCTATAGCCTTGTTGCTGTTCCTGTGCCTCTGAGACCTTAGTGTTATGAGAAAGATCTCGCACCTGCTCCTCTTCAGTGGAACTGGGCTGGGCGGTCGGAGCGTTATCAAGTACTAGCTCCATTTGGTTCCCCACATCGTGATCTATCTTGGCTATCGCCTTTTCCTCTTGCTTGTCCAACGAAGCAAACTCATTGAAAGTTACATCCCTGCTGATCATTAGCCCTGGAGACTTAGGATCTGTGCACCACAACCTGTATCCTTTAACTCCAGCCTCATATCCTAGAAATATGCATTTTCTTGCCCTCGGCTCAAGCTTGCCATCATTCACATGAGCATATGCAGGGTACCCAAACACTCTCAAGTGCTTGTAACCAGCAGGCGAACCGGACCATACCTCAAGAGGAGTTTTGTTCTCGATTGCCATGGATGGCGATCTATTAACCAGATAACACGCAGTACAGATTGCCTCAGCCCAAAACTCCTTGCTCACACCAGCATGTGAGAGCATGCTCCGTGCTCTGTCCCAGAGCGTCCTGTTCATTCGTTCTGCAACCCCATTCTATTGCGGCGTTCCTGTGCATGTGCGGTGTCTCACAATGCCTTCCTTGCTGCAGAACTCATTGAACTCCTTGTTGCAGTACTCCAACCCATTATCAGTCCTAAGGCACTTCACTTTCCTCTCTGTTTGCTTCTCAACCATTGCCTTCCACTTGATAAATGTTGGAAATGCCTCGTCCTTCGACTTAAGTATGTACACCCATACCATTCTGGAATAATCATCAATCAGTGTCATGTAAAACCGGCCGCCGCTCTTAGAAAGAACCCTGTTGGGACCCCATAGGTCGGAATGGATGTAATCCAACCTATCCTTGGTCGTGTGCACTCCCTCCTTGCTGAACTTTACTCTCGTCTGCTTTCCAAACACACAGTGTTCACAGAATTTCAAGGGATGCCCCTTGTACCCATCCAGTAAGTTCTGCTTCTTTAGAAGTGTCAGTCCCTTGTCACTCATGTGACCGAGCCTCAAATTCCATAACTGACTCTGATTATGATCTCGCCTTGAGGTGCATGTCTCGCCACTGTCCGAGGTGCTATCCTCACTTGCTCCAGAATCATCACTCGCCTCAGTGTTCGCTGAGGCAACAGCCGCCTCACCCATAATCACAGTCCCCTGAAGATAATATAGTCGGGCGCTCAGCTTCCCCTTCATTAGTGTCATCGAGCCCTTTCCAACTTTAAGAGTTCCACCTTCGGCGTGGACCTTGTAACCTTGATCATCTAAGGTTGATAAGGAAATGAGATTTCTCTTCATCTGAGGAACATGCCAACACTCCATACTTCTCACGACCTCGTCGAACATCTTGATTCTGATGTGACCGATCCCCTCTATCGCCAACGAAATATTATTTCCGAGATAGACCGTTCCACGCATCTGGTTATACGAAGAAAACCATCTCCTGTGTGGACTCATGTGAAACGTCGCACCACTATCAAGAATCCAAGAGTTTGGTCCATGTTGTACACCCACAGACCACACCTCTCCCATACATTCGCCATTGTCAGAAGTACCACAAGTATCAACAACATTCGTTGAAATTTCTTCATGCGACTTCCCCTTCTTCCCTTTCAACTTTGGACAATCCTTCTTAAAGTGACCCTGCTCACCACACTTGAAGCAACTTGCTTTCTTCGCCTTTGACTTAGACTTTGACCTCGATCGCCCTTTGGACTTACGTGAGTCCTTCCCCTGTGCTCTTCCCGTTGTCACCAATCCCTCGCCCTCTGCTCGATCGCCTGGAAGGTGCTTCTTCAACTCCTTTGACTTTAACGCACTGCTAATGTCATCCAGTGAGATATTGTCCCTCCCATACAGCATCGAATCCACAAAGGTCTCGTATGACGGCGGCAAAGAACATAACACAATAAGGGCCTGATCCTCGTCATCAATCTTTACCTCTACATTCTTCAGGTCCATAATTATCAAATTGAACTCGTCCAGGTGAGACCTGATTGGCGTACCCTCATTCATCCTCAAATTGTAAAGCCTCTTCTTCAGGTAAAGGCGGTTGGTCAGCGATTTCGTCGAGTACAGTTCCTCCAGCTTCGACCACGCCTTTGCCGCCGTTTCCTCGTTGGCAATCTCCCGTAGAACGCTGTATGTAACACTCATGAATAACGCACTCAACGCCTTCTGCCTCTGTGCCTTCCTTTCTTCTTCCTTCACCGAATCAGCAAATTTTCCTTCTATTGCTTGCCATAAGTCTTGAAGAACCAATGCGGATTGCATTCTTATCTTCCAAAGACTAAAGTTTCCTCCATCGAACTTCTCGACCTCATACTTTGTCGACGAACCCATCGAACCCGATCTATGAAAAAATTCACGAACTTCACGCAAATCACCGTTTGTTGACTGTTGAATCTACTTCGCGAAAACACCACCTGTTTACACAAGAAACAACACAAAACAAACACACCACCGGCTACTCCGAACACGAACCCAGCGCCGATGAACCTTCGTCAATCTCCGCTGTACCGAATCTGCCCGGAAACAACATGAACCCAGAAACGAACTCCGATCTACGCCAAATCTGCCCAGAAAACGCCGTCGCCCTCCGACAAACATTAATAACCGCCGGCGACGTCGATCTCCGCTGCTCACAAACGCAGAAAACACCGGACTTTCACGAACCCAGCAACGATCTCAGAACTCCGCCGCGAATCTGCCTAGAATTCCGCCGCTCTCCGCCGTCTTTCGTCGATCAAAGAGCACCGCGAAACTGCCCAGAAATCGCCGCCTACCGCCGCCGATCTGGTCTGTGCAAAGCCCGCCGCGAAACACCGCTCCGATGCACAACTCCGCCGTGAAAAACGCGTCACGTCCACTGTTCGTGCACTCCGTCAAATATGCCGAGATTCCGCCGCGAACCACCTCTCTCCGCCGAACGTTGTCCTCCGTTGATGAACCGGCGAGTTCCGATCAATAATCACGAACCCAGCCGCCTCCGTCGTCGAATTTAGCGTATGCGTGCAGTAGCGTAAAAAAAAATCGTGTTGTTGTGCGAGTGATGTGCGTGAATGAGGAAGGAGAAAATCTCCTTTTGTAATTTTTGCTAAAACTGCAAAAGTGGTCCTCCTCTAAATGTTGAAATTCCAGATCTGCTCCCACCTATTTTCCTTTCAGATTCAGAAAGAAAAAGAAAAGAAAAAACAAGAGAACCAAGCTCTGATACCACTTGTTAGGATTCAGAGTATCTCCCAACAAACATTCACAGATCTAAACAAGTATGATAATGCGGAATAAAGAGAATAATAGAGGAACACAAGACAATTTACCCTGGTTCGGTTATTGTGACCTACATCCAGCCAAGAACAAAAGATTTCACTATATAGAATGTGGGAATATAATAACCTGATGAACTAATCAACCTCTCAAGTCATCCTTCTACCATTAACTACTAGTCTATTTATAGACATCCTAAACTCTAGGTACACAAGGATTACTTAACCTAAGCCCAATAGGCCCAAGTCCCTAATTCCTTAATCACCAAGGATTCTATCCCAAAATATATGGTAACTAATTAAAATACAAGTCACTCAAAGATTACATAAGATATCCCAAATCTTAAATAATAAGATCAAATCTTTACAGTAGGTTTTCCAATTAAGAGTAAATGTAAAATCGCAAAATACTTTTCATATCCAAAAGTGAAATTCAAACATTCATCATTTAGTTAAGGGACTAAGTGAAAAACTATTAGGATATACTCATGTGATTATAAAGAATAAATTTATATAAGATTTTTGTTTGTATAGGTGTTATAGAATTTTTCAATAAATAGATAATAAATGATCAAGATTTTATGCATGACTAATCAAAATACAAAATAATTATTAGAGACGTCTCTTTACATAACCAATCATAGGAGAATTGAGGAAGCAAATAAAAAATTTATGACTCATTGAAAATATTAAATAGAAATATTATTACACTTTTTTCTTCTACTAATGAAAAAATTTTGTTAAAGTGAAGTCATCACGATATAACAATTTATTGACAATCTTGAAATAATTAACAAAACACTAGTGTAAAATGTATTATTAGGTTAATGTAAAAAGATTGGGTGCATCCTCTTTGTCTACTATTAGAGTTTCCTTTTGCCTCATATAGGCGTGTTCAAGAGTTTGGTCAAATTGGATATAGGGCGGGTACTTAGTTCAAGTTCAATATTTTATTTGGTGGATTGAGTTAGATTAGGCTAAAGAAAATAATTTAGTTAACCAAAAACAAATAGTAGCGGGTTAGTTCGGGTTGGGTTGGCATGTTGGCCCATATTTTTTTTTATTTCTTATATATATATTTTTTCAATTTGATCTCTCTTAACTCTTTTTCTATCTTCATTTTGGTCATTCACAATTTTTTTAGGGATTAAATTGAGAATGAATATTTATGAATAGCCCAAATTATAAAATAAAATTATTTGAGAGATCAAAATATACTAAATAAAAAATTAATTTTATTTTTGTGGGCCGACGAGTTGGGTTGGGTTGAGTAAGCTCAAAATCTTGAAACTCGCAGCCCAACTCAAAACCATAGCGGGCTCAATTTTTTTAAACCAAAACAACTTGCCAACACAATCCAAACCAATTCAAACTAGCAGGTTGGGTTCCTTTTAGCAGGTTGGCCCAACCTACTGAACACTCCTAGCCTCAAATTACAAGTGCTTTTTTTTTCAAATTCTTCTTGTGCTTTTCTCCGTTCATCTTACACTTATTGCCACACATTGTGTTGGGACATCATGAATGAGGGCTACTATAAAGCTAACCAATACAGATGTGTTGATTCAAAGAGGGTAGGTGGTCAGACACCTATCGTAAGGTGTCAAGCGAGCCAAATTTAATTATACTCGAGCCTCGCAAGTATAACTATATTTATTAGAATATAGTATAAATGCTATCCCAAGGTCGAATCTCTTGCGGAACTCAATGTGATGAGACTAAGAGAATTGTGGTTGTAGTTTATAAGTTTGGTTATAAAAGTTGTCAAGAATTAATATGAATAATAAAAACAATACTTGAGAGGAAACCCTAGAGACGGACTATCATAGTTCGTTCAAGATAGAGAATAAATAATTAATGTTTATTTACTTAACCAAGTTAAATGATGTATTTGAACTCAAACACAATCAATCAAGCAATGGTGAAAAATATAAGATTAGGATAGATCACTCAACCAAAACTGTGGGTTATGATCATTTGTCAAGGCTCTTCAGGGCAATCTCTATTATTGCCACATCGGAACAATAAACAAATATAAGAAATAAAGAACAATTCTAATTATATTTCTAAGATAGATAGAAAACTCTTAAGTAAACCAACCATGTAAATAACATGTTTAAAGAACAACATTTATTAAATCGTAAAAGAGATAGACTCCATGAATACCAACAATTATCCCTAATAAAGTACTGATCTATCAATCTAATGTCTATGAAGGAGTTGAGAATACCTCATAAATGCAACATCAACATCTGGACTCTACAATGAAAACATGGTGAACTCAAGCCACATCCTTGAGGCATTCCTCAAGTATCTACCTAATTAGTTACTCATGCTCTAGGCAGAGAACTCTAACTATTCTAAAGTATTGCAAAACTACTGCGACATGATTTTGAACGTGGAATGACGAGCTCTATTTATAGGCACGAGTAGTATACTTGATCCGCAAGTCAAGGAAAAGATTTGCACTTGGGCCGTTGCGTGTGCCGGCGGCCCACATGGCGGCTCAGCGAAATATCCGGAATATCTTTGAATATATCTTGATATCTTGAATCCTGACCGTCCAAAACATATCTTTTAGCCGCTAAGTTGCGTGTGCCGCGAGACTTCTCACTTGGGCCGTTGGCTCAAGTGACTGCTCAGCCTAAAATTGCGTTGAAACTTACATGCTGACGTCATACTCCTTTTAGATATGTGCGCCGCGAAAAGTCCTCCTTTGTGCCGGCAGCCCATCCAACGGCACAAGTATTTTTTGTGCTTTTTGGTATCTTCTCGTCGATTCTGGATGTCTCCCTTTTGGTTTGGCCCTGTTTGGATGTATGAAACACGAAATAAACCATTAAGTAGCACCTATTTATAAAGTACAATAAATAAACGCTAATTAACCTATTTTATCCACTTTATTTCGGCTTACCTTGGTTCAGCCCTTAGCATATTAATTGGTCTAATTATAATATATTATTAGTTTAAACACATGAAAAGAAGGTCAAATAACTTGTTTGAAGTGAATGATATTAATTTAATTAAGTCAATCTTGGAATTGAAGCAAGTTTGAAGTGTTGATTATTATTATAAATAATAGACATTTATTGTAAATAATGGAATTTTAGCTTGTATGTTATTTTTTGAATTCATCTCAACCTATATGGCCTTTTCATTATTTGCATTCATTTGCTACTTAAATACCATTATTAGCATTTAATTTCTTCCCAACGTTTTACTCATTAATTTTCATCTTAGTATGCAATTAACTTTTACCAACGGCATTATTCAAAGTTTCAAGCATGTGTGATATATATGTGATATATATGTGAATGCTTTGTGTCTTTTTTAATATATATGAAAGAGAGAGTAAAATACTGTAGCTTGATTTTCTCTAGAACTTGTTCTAATTCTTGGTTAAAGCTTTATGTGATCAAATATTCCTATATGATAGAGGCATTTCTTTCTTCACCCTTTTATTCCAAACACTAGCCATAAACACAATTACCCTTGCTAGCCCCGTTGAGCCTTTCAAATTAGGTGTTGACATTATGACTAAGGATTTCTTTTAGTGGAAGTTGAATGCCAAAACCCTTATTTTCATCTCTCTTAAAGAATCGGATTTGCTAGTAATATAAAAAAAAAACAAAGAATGAATATGTGAAAATTAAAAAGTATCTTGCAAAATAAAAAGAAAGGCAAGAGAAAAGATTAGCTAATCAAAAGAGAAGAGTCCTGTGCTTATTGACTCTTAATAGAAAAAAATATAGGTGAGCTTTAAGAAGACTGTCGACTTTCCCTTGGAAAAGAGAATGGAATTTCATAAGGTAATGGTTTTCAAGCTTACTAAAGTAAATCTAATGTATCAACATTAAAACACCAACAATTCTTTCTTTTTCCTCATACACCTACCCCATATGGCCTTTTTCCCATTCATTACAACCCTTTAAAGACCTCTTGATTATGGATAATTGGACACTTGTAGTGGAGACTTTGAGAATTCTTACAAGCTTATGGTAGGGAATTTTGTCTAAGTGAGACTTGAGAGAAATTGTTGGGAATCACGGGCCCTGCGTGCAGCGTAAGCGATATAAAATTAAAAAAAACTTTAAGCACGCAACCCTCATGATTCTCGGCCAGGATCCGCTATATGAATTTATACTAGAAGAAGGATAAGAGTTTTACCAAATCAATCGGTGCTTCGAGTTCGCGAGTCCGAGAAGTCCACTCCGAGTGTCCTTCCTCTACCGGTGATCCACACGAGCAGTTTGGCAGATGCCCAGGTGCTAGACTCCTTCACTTCTTCCCAAGTGAATATGGGAAACTCTATCTACGTTTTGAAATTCAAGAACTGTTCTTGAATTCCAAGACTAAAGTGGCGCCTATGATCACAAGAACTATTCTTGTTCACTCTCAAAAACCCTAGGGTTAGGGTGCAAGTCGAATTTTTCTCACTCTTTGACTTTCTCTCTCTACTTTAGGGTTAGCCGATTTTTATCTCACAAAATAGGGTGAAGTCGAATTTTGCCACTTGTGTGAACTAGGGTTAGGCAGGTCGACTTTTAGCTTCCCTTTTATAGAGTTTGGGGAGTTTTGATAATTAATGGATTATCAAATTATAAAATTACAAGATTACAATAATATTATAATTTTGGGTCTTGAATTCCTAATTAAAATATTACCTTAATATCTTAATTTGAATTCAAAATGCAATCTTTGAGAAACAAAATGCAAGATCAAATCTTGCTCTTGGTCCCACCTAGAATGCGCCATCTCCTTCTTGTTTTTAAGGAATTTAGTTAATCAAAATAACAATCCTAACTCTTAGGAAGTCATACCCAACTTATTAATATCCAACAATATTGAATTAAAATATTACCCTAATATCTTTAATTCAAAATTTGAATCTTGAGATCAAAATCAAATCTTGAATTCAAATTCAAATCCAAGTCATGACTCTAATTAACAAAACATTTCCATTAATTAAAATCACCATATATGAGGCGCCACCCTCAAGCTTGTTATCTCAATATTAGTGAATTTAATAAATCAATAATCTCCTAACTTTTAGGAAGCTTATCTAATTTATTATTCCCTAATATTATAAACAAGAATATAATTGTAAATAGATTAATCCAATTAACTATTTAACAATTAATATATTTAAACTTGTCCAACAAATTTAAATATCACAAACGTAGATATTTATTTAAGACAAGACTTCATGTCCTGAGACATTCAACTATGTCTTAAATTGTGTCACCAAAGTGACTCACGAATTAACCCTAATTCGTGTCCCATTGCGGCATCTTGATCCTGCTCATGTGTGACCCAGCAGGCCTCACGTGAAGTTGGCAGCAAGTCATCTCTATGACTCACAAGTCGAGAGCGGACTCTAGCAAACCATCACGACTACCCAAAACACGTCAGTTATTACTTAACGCCAAAACGACTTAACCTAAGTATCACCTTGACATGATCCCTATTGTCACACGATATCTTGGTCATGGACTAGGCACGGGAAAGTCATCCATAATCTAAACCACAACTTTCTCGATTCCCTGAGTTAGTCCCATTTCCTTGTGTGGCCACACATTCCTTGGACAGACTCATCGAGGGCGCCAGTTAGATATCTCTCAACTTAATGAGGGACAAAATCCCATCTTGGTCAACCACATTCCTCAGCAAGGTAAACAAACAAACCCGTACCTAGCCTGTATGGCTACCCTGCTACAAGCAACGTTGGACTAGGCCAAAGTCTGACATCTACAACGCCGAAATAGTCAAGACCTCAGGTCTAAGGGCATCTTGACAAGAGTACAGAAGAGGCTAGCTCATGACCAAAACCCATGCAGGACTCTCCGAGTCGGTCCAGCAACTTGTAACCACTTACTCATTGCACCATGATTCTCGTAAAGCATCTAGTGCATGTATCTCCATACAACGAGGTCATGCTGGTCTTGGTTCATTCTCGCTCCCACGAGAATAATCGACCAGGGACGGATTTAGATTAATTATCACATAATTAATCAAGGACGCTATCATAGTAAACATGCCAATAATATGATAACAACATAATTTATCATCTATAAATTAATCAATATGTTCAAAACATATACATAAGATGATTGACCCTAGGGCACAATTTCCATCAAACTCCCACTTGTTCTAGGTACAATCATTAATCGAAATGTTCCTACACTAGGTACATTCATCAATACGTCTACCATCTCTCTAACAAGGTTTCGTAAGAGGATACATGGCGTTCATGTATGACCCACGCAAGAGGCTTCGTAAGAGGATCGGCAACGTTATCCTCGCTTGCTACTTTGCATATCTTCACATCACCTCTGTCAACCATCTCTCTGACAAGGTGATAACGCCTGAGTATATGTTTGGTCCTTTGGTGAGACCGGGGCTCCTTGGCTTGTGCAATAGCCTGACTATTGTCACAATACAAGGTTATGGGATCAGCAATGGTCGGAACCACACCAAGCTCGACAACGAACTTCCTAATCCACACAGCCTCCTTCGCTGCATCTGATGCTGCAATATACTCAGACTCCGTTGTAGAATAAGCAATCGTGCTCTGCTTGGAACTCTTCCAACTCACGCTGCCATCGTTCAGGAGAAACACATATCCAGACTGCGATTTGAAGTCATCTTGGTCGGTTTGGAAACTGACATTTGTGTAACCCTTTACACATAGCTCCTCATCAGTTCCACCATATACCAAGAATTCATCCTTAGTTTTTCTCAAGTACTTAAGGATGTTCTTGACAACGGTCCAATGATCCTCACCAGGGTTTTGTTGGAACCGGCTTGTCATGCTTAGGGCAAACGACACATCGGGTCGAGTACACAGCATGACATACATGATGGATCCTATTGCCGAAACATAAGGGATGCCACTCATGCGCCCTCGCTCAACAAGTGTCTTGGGACACTGTTTCTTGCTAAGGACTAAACCATGATTCATCGGTATGAATCCCTTCTTGGAATCTTGCATACTGAACTGTTTCAGTACCTTATCCAAGTATGTACTATGACTTAATCCAAGAAGCCTTCGAGACCTATCTCTATAGATCTTGATGCCCAGAATATAGGCATCTTATGTATATCACACAACTAGTATAAACATACAATTAGCGTGGCTCTGATACCACTGTTGGGAAATCACAGAGGGAGCGCAGCGGAAGAAATTTAAAAATTTGGACTAAAACGCAAATAAAACTAAAAGCTAACTCTGTGATTCCTTCCAGGATCCACTAACTATGTTTATACCAGATTAGAAAGGATGTTTACCTAGTTTTGATCGGTGACTTATCGTATTCGCGAATTTGAGAAGTCCACAGAGTGTCCTTCCTCTACCAGTAATCCACACGAGCAGTTTGGCAGATGCCTAGGTGCTAGCCTCCTTCACTTCTTCCCAAGTGAAAACGGGAACTAAATCTATGATTCTTGAATAATCAAGAAGTGTTCTTGATTATCAAGATTGATTGGGAAGTACTAATATTATCAGGTGCAGGTCCAATTCTCTTTCTTCAAGAAAATCGACTCACTCTCATAATATTAGGACTAGGCGATTTTTCACTCTCTATAGATGCTCTAGGCGAAATTCTTGGTCTGACCAAGAATTGATCTGTGTTGTGAGTTATCTCTGAGATAGGCGCCTAGTGCCTCTATTTATAGTGTTCTCATTCCTAGTTTTAGGGAATCCTAATCCAATTAGGATATCTCTAAGATATGGGATATCTTTTAGATATCTCAAAATATCTTTTGATTTATAATATTAAACTTAATATTATAATTCAAAATTAAAGGCCCAATTCGAATTTGACTATCCAAGATCAAATCTTGAGATCAAATCTTAATTTGCTCAAATCCTATTGGTTGGAATGAGTCATGAGATTTTGATTTTATAATTTAAATATTACTTTAATAATTAAATATAAAAATCGACTTTAGCCTAGACCCAAACTCTAAAATGCAAGATCAAATCTTCCATCCCAAGAAAGGGGGTAGGCGAAATTCTCATGGAGTTTTTGGAGGAATTTTATAACAACCCAAACTCCTTAGGTAGTTATAACTAATTCCTAACAATTTTGAATAAAAGAATTACCTTAATATCTTTTAATTCAAATCCTATATCTTTCCCCAAAGATATTTATCTTATCTTTATTTAATTAATAAAAACAATTTCTATTAATAAAATTTAAGATAATGAGGCGCCACCCTCATCCTTTTATTTCCCAATTTTAGTGAATTTAATAAATCAATAATTCCCTAATTTTTAGGAAACTTACTTAATTTATTCATTCACTAATATTTTAATTGTAAAACTATTTAACAATTAATTTAAATTTAAATTTGTCCAACAAATTTAAAAACTTCAATCATAGATCAATCATAGATATTTATTTAAGACAAGATTTAATGTCCTAAGACATTTAACTATGTCCTAAATTGTGTCACCTAAGTGATTCACGAGTTAACCCTAATTCGTGTCCCAAAAATTAGCATCTTGATCCTGCTCATGTGTGACCCAGCAGGCCTCACGTGAAATTGGCAGCAAATCATCTTTATGATTCACAAGTTGTGAGCGGACTCTAGCAAGCCATCACAACTACCCAAAACACGGGAGTTATCGCTTTAACGACTTTAACGATTTAACCTAAATACCACCTTGTCATAATTCCTATTGTCTCACGATATTTTGGTCATGGATCAGGCACGGGAATGTCATCCAAAATCCAAACCACAACTTTCTCGATTTCCTGAGTTAGTCCCAATTCCCAGCGTGGCCACGCATTTCTTGGACAGACTCATCGAGGGCGCCAGTTAAATATCTCTCATCTTAAATGAGGGACAAAATCCCATCTTGGTCAGCCACATTCCTTTACACGGTAATCAACCAAACCCGTGCCTAGCCTATATGGCTACCCTGCTACGGGTAACGTTGGACTAGGCCAAAGTTCGACAACTACAATGCCGGAATACTCAAGACCTCAGGTCTAAGGCTATCGTGACAGGTGTACAGGAGAGGCTCGCTTATGACTAAACCCATGCAGGACTCTCCGGGTCGGTCCAGCAATTTGTAACCTTTACAAAATTGCACCATGACTCTCGAGAAGCATCTAGTGCATGTATCTCTATACACCGAGGTCATGCTGGTCTTGGTTCATTTACGTTCCCACGTGAATAATCGACAAGGGATAGTTTTATATTAATTATCATATAATTAATCAAGGATTGTTATCATAGTAAACACGCTAATAATATGATAACCATTAATTTATCTCCATAAATTAATTAATATGTTCAAAACATATTTTTAAAATGATTGGCCCTAGGGCACAATCTCCAACACTGGTTCTGTTAGTTCTTCTCCTTCTGTTAAGCTTCCTGCAGCACCAGCTACTGCTCCTCCTGCACAAGCCATGATTGCTACTCCTGAAACTGTTTGTGATTCATCCTGGTATGTTGATTCAGGAGCGTCTAGTCATCTTTCCTTTGATGACAGATCATTCTGTGATAACTCTTCCTATGGTGCACCTGAGCAAGTCTTTATTGGAGATGGCTCAGGTTTGTCTGTTAAATCTGTTGGTTCCTCCTTCTTTACTACTTCCTGTAGTACTCAGTCTTTTCTTTTGAAGGATGTTCTTCATGTTCCTTCAATCAGTAAAAACCTTATTAGTGTTACAAAATTCTCTCGAGACAATCATGCTTACTTTGTTTTCTTTCCTGATTATTTTGTTGTCAAACAGCAGGATACTCACAAGCTACTTTTGCGAGGCACAGTTAG
>QANZ01042214.1:34016-90262 GCA_003254925.1 Chamaecrista fasciculata
AAAAAAAGTTATGGGACCAAAATGAAACCTTTGTCATAGTTATGGGACCAAAATTGCAACAAAAAAAGTTATGGGACCAAAATGAAACCTTTGTCATAGTTATGGGACCAAAAGTGCACTTAAGCCTAAAATAAATAAATATTTAAGATCAATTTAAAATTACCTCATATGGGGAGAGTGAGTGGGGAGAGAGTGGTGATTTTTTTTTTTAATTTTTTAATTCACTATTTTTGACCAACCATAAAGCCCCTTAGACATATAATGTAGATATAGATACGCACGTTGAAGGATCACATCAATTATATATATGTTTCATGTTTTTCTAATACTTGGTAATTGATCAATGGTACGCATGCATCATGTTTGATGAATATCATGTTTGATGAATGTCAATTAATATGTTTGACCAAGTATGTTAACTAATATGCAGATCATACATATAAATAAGACAAGATAGAATTGATTTGTTTATTTTCCTACCAATTCTCATCCAACTACCTACCTCAATAATTATAAAGGTCACTTAATTTCAACTAACTTTGTATGCAATAAAAGATCGATCTCTTCAGCTGGCTCCTATATCATAAACAGAAAAACCAGTATGTTACTATGTCAATAATAAATATATACTACACGGCTACTAAAACTCATGTCATGCGCTAGCTTTCTTAAACATCATGGCCTTCAATTAAAGAAATTGAAAATTTTAAGTTCTAGTTTTAATTATTTAATTTATATATATATACATATACATATACATATTAAAAGATATGCATATGATAAAAAAGCGATAAAGAAAAAAGAAAAAAGTTTCTGAAATTAAAATATCATAAAGTTATTGTGCAACTTGATCGATTCCCATGACCAAATATACACAACTAATATATATTCTAGAATAGCGAAACTTGCCCGGTCTAGTGGTCAAATTTACTAGGTCTTTTAAGTAAGTGTCGAGAATTTGAATCCCGCCTTGTATATGCAGCAACCAATATTAACCAGTAACATACCTTTAAATGAAATAGAGGTCGACGGAGAATTAGTCCTTGACCTGTCGAGCTGGGGATATCTAATATTATCGACAATGGAAGATTCTTAAAATAATTTAAGAATAATAGATAAGTCTCTAGCACGCCACACACCACTCTTGGTGAAGCTAAGATATATACGAGTGTGGCATGAGATGAAAGTTACAAGTTAGAATTAAAAGCAGGAGATGAGGTTTTTGTTGACAATAACTTCTAAAACATGAGCCACCAACCGGACTGTGAATTCCTGCGCCATCCTCTGATGATCATCCAACTTATTTACCTGCTGTATCCACTCGTGGGACCCCCCCACCCATCTAACTCCATCATATATATCTTCTTCCACTCCTCGTGATCATCATTTGCACAAAATAGAAACTTTTCCAACCTCCATTTCTTTCCCTCATTCCCCTTCTCCATCAATCTCTTCCCCCTCTAAATCTTTGTTCTGGCCCATTCTACGTACACACTCTTACATCCCATTATCACCTACGTACCTTTCCTTCAAATTATTACATATATTATATTATATGTATATGCCATACACCGGCCTGCCTATTATATATATATAAATTGACAGTGTATATATCCTTCCTGAAGATTAGTCTTCCTGAGAGTCTAGTCTTCCTGAGTTTAGTCTTCCTGAAGTTTATTGTCCTGGAGATGCTAGTATCATATTCCAGCTCAGCATAGTTTGTTAGGAGTTTGTTATCCAGCTCAGTTTAGTTGTTGTTGAGTTGTTTTCAGCTAACTGTTTTCTGGTGATTCATTCACCTATATAAACTACATTGTATTCTTTGTTAAATGTAATGCAAATCATTCTTTTCCTAGTTTCAATTTCTCATTCTCGATTTCTCTTAGTTTAGCATAAATTAATTAACTTGGTCGCACTCTATATAGGAGATGAATTAATATATATTTATAAGAGTACAAATCGCAGTACTTTCTCACCAACGTAACACTATACTTTGAAGAGTTTATTACGGTCCATTGATCAGGTCTCAGAATTGAAGAGTACTGAGTGAAGAGTAGTGAAGACTCTCCACTAATATTCGACTTGTCTTTCGAATCGGATTTTTTTATCTTATGAGTTCAACGATGATGACAATACTAATTTTGATCTTGGAGGTCACAGTCGTGCGAAGACATGCATTGGTGGGCCTCACAATTAAATTGAACATGTTCTGTTGAGATGGAGTATTAATAATAATCAAAATATTGGTTGCTGGACGGTCGCTTATTTAATTTAATTTATAGATTTCATTCTAATAACAACATCTTTAATAACCATAAAAACGATAGGAATCTACTCCCTCTTTCCAATTTTAATAACAAGCGCAATTTGCAGGCTGCACTTGGCCTGGCCCTGCCACCATTATAAATTTATAATCATACGTCCTTATTATATATGTCCGCTATCCCAGAATTAATTATGCATGGACACACAGACAAGTATATACAGTGCTATGTGATAATCAACAGAATAAGATTCTGACAAGACAAGACAATCACACGTACTAATCAAGCTTAAGGGGCCGGGAGTCGGGAGTGAACAAGTAAGCTGTGAATATATATTGTGTACCGTTATTAAAGATTAATTGCCCACATACACACATATATATAAAAGATGTAGTTGTGAATTGTGATAAAAAAGGCACTAGTTAAGTGGTTTGATTGTGTAGTACATGTAGTGTGTCTGCAAATACAAAGGGGGTGTTAATGTAAGCCAAGGTACAGTAGATATTCTGACAGTTTAATATGTGGGAAGTGAATTGAAAGAGGAAGGAAGAGAGCACAGAATGGACATAAATGAAGGGAAGGCGAGGTGGGTTGAGGGCATTTAACGGAAGAGAAATGAAATCTGGTGGTGAGTGAGAGAGTGAATAACAAAAATGACCAAAAGAAAGCAAGGTTGTTTTTTAAGTTGGTCATTGTTGAAGTCTGCATTTAAGTGAATTCAAGGTGGTTTAATGAAGGCAGGTGGACTTACTTGAAATTGAACTCTTCATCTCTCACTCAATGCCTTTAATGGCCTGGTAGTTGGGACCCTTCTTCTCTTCTCCTTGGATTTCTTTCCCTTTAATTCCTACTTCCTTGCTACTATTTTCTCTTCTTCTCTTTCTCCCTCTGTTTCACTATTAGTAATTTCACTACCATGCTTTATCTAACTCCCATTTTTATATATATATATATATGTACAGCAGCTAGCTAGAGAAGATTAATATATAACGTTAACTACATGAAATCACCACTTGCAAAGTTTTGTGTTACGTTCCTATTGCTTCCCTTATCTAATTTATTTATGATTCAGGTGACATTTGGTTAGCACAAGTAAGAACCCACCTGGAGACTTGACCTTCGAATCCTGTATAGGAGTAATACACAAATAGGGTCCAATATCACCATTACATTTTACACTAACTAATTCCTAAAACCGCTTTCAAATAATTTCTATATAAAATTAATAAACATACTCTGTAGTCTGTACAACATTGAAAACTCATGCAAGACATTAAATTGACACCCTGATGGAATTCCAAAAACCTGCAGTAAGCCTTTTTTTTTCTTTTCTTTTTCTTTTTCCGGGGTTAGTGCATATAAATTACTGAAATGACTGAACCGTGTGTGTATCTATGGCTACTCAATATTGAGAGTTTATTAGTAGATACTGACTATACTGACTATATTGAGAGTTTATTGCATGAGATCTGAAACTATGTATAAGGATCTTCAAAGTTCATGAGGTGAATGTAACAATTATTTGTGTTTTAAGTAGAAGAGTATTATCATAAAAGTGAAATTGTCAAGTTATATGATGGAGGAGGGAATTAAGAAGTGGAGGTGATGGATGAAGGGGAGGAGAGGAGAGGGAGTGGGTTGTTTAAGAGATTTATTTAGGAGAGAGAAGGAACAATAAATTGGGCTTGTTTTTTTGGTAACTCATAGGACTTGGTTGATTTTAATGGGTGAGGGTGTTGAGAGCCTTTAAAGCTTAGTTCCGGAGTGTTAAATACATAGGTCATCCATGGAAGTGGTTTGTTTTAATGGGTGAAGAGGGTGTTGAGAGCTTTAAAGTTTTTAGTTTTTTGAGTGACCCAACTGGGGAAGTTGGAGTTATTATCCCACATTAAAGAACCATTGGCATTCAAGACCTTCCTTTCAACTGTATACAGACTCCCAATATTAATGACCCACGCCTTACTTCTTCTTCAATTCCCTCCTCACCGCCTATCTTATTAAGTACCAAACCAAAAATAAATAAATAAAACTTCAATTCTACTTTGGCTTTCGGCTTGGCTAGCTAGCTTGGCTTCATAGCTCAATTGTACCTTGTCAGCCACCCCAGCCATATTAATTAATCTATAGTAGTATACTGTGACAACATTGCATATATGGTTGTTTGTGCTAGATACTTTGGATGGTTCCTCTGTGGCATCTTTATAGTGTAAAGGGCAAGGGATTAGAAATATTTGACCAAAGATCCATATGTTGGTTAGAATTTCACATCTAAAACTTTAAAAGTACAGGCTTTGAGCTGAATAGTTATTAAAGAGGAGCCAACTTGGAAATGCACGTCATGCATAGGTAGGCAAACCACTTTATTTCCCACCTTCTAGTTTTTCCCCTATTATACATTAATTATTTTCTCCTTTTGCGGTTATACTTGTAACTCATCCTATATAACCACCTCAAGCTCATTCGATATTTGTTCACTCACTCACACACGCACAGAGGTGAAACCCCTCATCACATCACTCATCAATTGAATAGAAGCTATGGTTTCCTTTCAAAAAGTGTTGGCTGACAGTCCAAGTCCTGCAGGATTGGATGCTTCATCCAACAAGAGGAAGCTGTGGGAAGAGCCACTTGCTGAAGAATTCCTCAAGGATCAAACCAAAACACAGAAAAGGAAATCCATCTTTGATATAGAGCTTCACCTTGAGACCCCTTTGCCATCAGATCATAGTTGGCAACAATACCTAAGTGTTCAGGCATATATTCTAATATTTTCTGCCATATATACCTCAGTATGTGTGTGTCATACATGGCATTCTAATTAGTTCTTAAAATCTATAAATCTGGTTTGTTTTTGCAGTCAGGGCAGGTACAGTACTCATGTAACACAAGGATGAGTAGAAATGAAGCAGAGGATCATAAGAAGAGCCTTGAAGAACCACCATCTTCTGCAGCAGGTCATATGAGCTTAGACCTTGAGCTGAATTTGACATGTGAATCAGTTAGGAAAAGAGAAGGCAGTGATGATATGATCAATGCAAAGCAGAATAATAAGATTTCATCTGAAGAGTCAAGTAAGTACAAGAATAAGGGTTCATCATCATCATCATCATCAGGTGGTTTAACTCCTCCTCCATCGTGGTTGTCATCAGAGGGAGATCACAAAGAGATGGTTACAACAGTGTGCATGAGGTGCCACATGTTAGTCATGCTATGCAAGTCATCACCTGCTTGCCCAAACTGCAAATTCATGCACCCACCTGACCAAAAACCTTCAACATTCTTGAAGAGGAGGTGTACCCTCTTGTGCTAGCTAGTATAATAACGTGCAGATACTTGTTTAGATTTTAGAATTTTAAGCCTTCCTTCCCTATCTCTTTATTTACTTCTTCAATCCCCAAGTTTCTTTATGTAGCAGTAAGCTAAGCTAGCTCAAATTAGTGAGGGTGATGATTATTCTTCCTTTACTGTAATATTGACTGCTACAGGTGAATATGCCATGGGTGACTAATATATGAAGCTACTGCTAACCTAGTATGTTATATATGTATGTATATATTTATTATATATATATATGTTTTCCATGATCCAAAGCTTTTATATATATATATATATATATCCAGGTTATTATTGCCGGATGATATAGTAGAATTTCGCTAGTCTTTTTCAGCAATTGAAAGCGACATCACTTTGTTGGATCATACTTTCATTCACAAACTCTTTGTTTCTCTACAATTCACATATAATTGGTATCCAGTCTTGATTAATTCTATTATCACATATGATACAAGTAGTCTTAATTTAATTTACGTGCATTAATTTATAATATAATATTTGAACAAAATAAGTCGGTAAAAAGGAGGTAAGAAATTAATCAGAAGGATTTAGTTAATTGTTAGTATTATATTGGAGTTTCTTGGTATGATCGATATTCAAGTTGGAAGAAGGTTCTATGAATTCAATCATGCGTTAATAGAAAGGCTTACTATGAAGAACGTCATATATTATATATATATATATGTGTGTGTGTGTGTGTGTTTGTGTGAAAAAGCAAAACAGTATCCTATAATTTTTATAATTGAAAATTGGTTGAGAATGAGAGTAAGTTAACCTTTTATACGTGGAAACGAGCTAATTATCTAATAACTAGGTGGTCACTGACTCTACTCCAACCCAAATTAAAGGCGAGAAGTGAGAACTGCTTGTAGTTCTGCAACATACCAATCGCATTAATTACCTTACGTATTTGATACTTTTCCATTCACATTAAATGTCTATTGAACGTTACTGTGTAGCCTCACCTTCATTGGACTTTGCTTGCTCCATAAATTCAAAGGGCAAGAGCTGGAGATTGGGATCAAGAAACAGTTAACCACTAGATCCTCACATAAATATCCACGTTAAAAAAAAAATAAAAGAAAAGAAATAGAATTATGTCTATCTATATATGTATGTATTAAGTATTCAGTATTCACCAATGCGTACGGTGTAGAGTACATTTCACGAAACTCCTTTTGGATGCTGGAACTACCAAGTCAGCTGCATTTATGGAATATTGGAAAATGCTTCATCAACTGAGGTGATCTGCCGTTACTACCTAGGGAAAAATTAATCAAACAGTTGGGCGTTTTAAATTTTTTTCTCTAGACTTGCATTTGCATTGTTAGGTACTTCTAAGTTCCATAACTATTTGACTTCTTGTATTCTATCCGTGAGTATTTTTACGTGTATGAGAATGAGATACTACAATTTTCCCACCTTATATCGTTCTCTTGATGCAACAGTAATTAATGAGATCTAAGGTTGGGGGTTCGAATCAACCTCTCTGAATAAAGCAGGAATAACACTCTCTAATATATTTCCTTCCTCAGCAAGCACTCCCACCAAATGAAGATTCGAAGTGGGTTAGCTCTTTATACCGTTCTCTTGACTTCTTTTCTTGTGAGTTTTAAATAACTATATATTGGGTTCCGCATTTTCTTAATTAAAATTCTTGATGATCATTTGATTTTGTTTTATTTAATAGGTATTGTTTGGTTTCTTTGGAATCCAATCTGCCTTAGCTGAAAATACCGACGGGGAATAGCAGAATGGGGTGAAACGCCGTCGTTTTAGTACACGCGTGACGCGTGTCGTCTATGACTGTTAACTTTTGCGCGGGAGGTGCAGCAAGTTGGTTTTCTCACTTTTTTTCTGAATTCTGAAACGGGTCGAGCCAACCCCATGGGTAAATTGTATAAATTAGAAGTCGAGAAACGAATAGAAAAGAGAAGGCGCGATGGAAAAGGAAAACGAAGACAAGGCTCTGAAATCGCAGATTGTTTGGCGTCGTTGTGCAAAAGCTGCTTTCCTTCTTTCTCAGCTGAATTCCCTTCCTACTCTCCCTTTGCAGGACAACGCCGTCAACCATCCAAACGAGGTCAAATTTCCAAATCACTCTTCCTTTTCCTTGTTTTCAGATTCAGAGGTCATTAATTAATAGGTTCAGGTTCTTATTCCTCTGGCTCCTGATTTTGATTTTATTCAGATGATGTGGAGGAAAGAAATCGAAGACCTCAAGATGGAATTGGTGAAGGAGCGTTTCAAATTCAAGAAAATCAAGCTCTGTTCCTTGCTGGAGTTTGTTGTTCAAATCGTGCTGTTGCTCTCTCTTTGGACCTTCTTCTTGATGTTCGCTCTCAAAACTCGTTGAGCATTAGCGACATTGTCAAACTCTCTGCATTTTTATGCTTTCCTGTTCACCTTGTTTCAAATCTCTCTAGTTATTGGTGGATGTACGACGATAGGTGATTCGCGACGTTCAATTCTTCGCTCTCTTTGTGATACTCGTGCATTTCAGTTGCCAACAAAAATTTATAACTGTTCATTGAAAGGAATATAGAAAACTTTGTTTCTGATTTTGTTGTTGGTGGCTTGGTGCGCAATTTCAAAATGGTTTAGACTTTAGAATTAGATCGCTATTATTTTGACAACATCTCAGTATCTCTGAGAGGAGAGGAATTGCAAAATCGGAAGGGTGGGATTTGAATTAATCAATTTCGAATAAAACTAATTATGTTAATTTTAAAGGAAAAAATAGATAAATTTATCCTTTGAAATACACTTTGATTTTATTTAAAAAATTAAGAGGTAATTAAAAAAAAGTAAGGCGCAATCAATTTTAAGAAAAAGAAATGGGTGGTAGTACGTAGCGCATTTTTGCCATCTGATTTCTTTCTAATTCTCGTTATTAAACGATTAAACGAAACAAGCCTACGTAGGTAGGTAATTTCATTTGTCTGTTGAAATTAAAACGCAATTCTCAGTAAGTAAATTGGCCTTAACATTGGCCAGAAAAAAAAAAAAAATTGACCTTAACGACCCCACTGAGAGAGAAAAGGAAAAAAAGAAGGGGAAAGGATAGAATAGAAAGAATATGGTACTGTAGCTCTGAATCTTTTTCTTTATATTGTTACTACTAAATTCGAAAGATAGGGACAAATTTAATTGGAAGAGGTGGGAAATCTGTTATGAGCAGCGATGAGAGCAAAGTATGAATGCCCCATTTTCACTCTCCATGCTAACTCTCAGTGTCAGACCTAAAATCCTCTAATTCAGTTTGTCCTCCTGAGAAAGGTCTCATGTCTCTGGATTCAATAACCCTAGAAATATCACTTGCTAGCGACTCCACAGTCAATTCCTCTTCACTCGGAAAATGCCACCACTGGAATTATGTTGCTCGCAGGAACAATCTTGTCCTTCGATTTTGTTCAGTTTAGATTCGGATTTAGTTTCTTTCGCCGGAGGCGGCTTGTTTCTCGAGCCCACAATTCCTTCTTCCTTTACTCGTCTAATTTCCTCTAGAATTCCTCCCACTACTTCTTCTTGTTCGGTTTCTTCTGCATTCTATCCCCAGCAACAGGTCGTTTTAGGTAATTGCCGGCGACCGAGGAGGGTTCCCGCTGCCGTTAGTGGTTGGTTTTTGTCGGTGAGCTTGAGAGGTGATAAATTTGTTGGGGACCCGAAGATATACGCGGTACAAAATGGAGACGAGAACTCCGAGAACGCTACTTTGGATGATGCTAATACAGTTGTTGAGCAAGGAAACTCCCACAAAATTAGGGTGCGGGGAGGCAATGCCATGAACACCACCAAACATCTATGGGCTGGTGCTATAGCTGCCATGGTTTCTAGGTATATTTTGCAGTGTCCTTCTGAGATAGTGGGCTGGTGCCATACTACTGCGGTTTTGTTTTCTCTCTGACGTTGTTTTCAATTTGGTGATTTGTTCACAAAGATCTCGTGTATGCTCTCACTTGTCACATTGCTTTAAAATTTATGTGCAGCAATTATTTGGATGGTTTTATCATAGTGAACAGTTGCAAAACAACTTGATTTTAATGTAACTGAGAAATGCAAAACAAGTGATGTGGTAATTGATTGGTATACACAGGCCAATTCATATCATGTTGTATACTTTACACGCACTGCATGATTGATGCTTTTTACTCTATCACATGATGGTATTCTATCAACATCTTTTTATATGATATATGGTTTAAAGACCATCGCTGTTGTGTGAAGCAGAGCAGCTGAAATTACCTTCTTTCTATCAAGGATTGACTCAAGATTCCTTCTAAGATCTATTTCAATCTATTTGAATGCTGCTAAATGGTTTTGCACAAAATTGCAATATCTGTTTCCTATTTATCTTTTTCTTTATAATAATGTGTCTGCCCTTATCAGAACCTGTGTTGCCCCGCTTGAAAGACTTAAGCTGGAATACATAGTTCGTGGTGAGAAGAGGAATATATTTGAGCTTATTAAAACAATTGCAGCTTCCCAAGGCTTGAGAGGTTTTTGGAAGGGAAACCTTGTTAATATTCTTCGAACTGCTCCATTCAAAGCAGTTAATTTTTATGCTTATGATACATATAGAAAGCAGCTACTCAGATTGTCAGGAAATGAGGAAACTACCAATTTTGAGAGGTTTATTGCTGGTGCTGCGGCTGGAATTACTGCTACCATTATTTGCCTGCCACTTGACACTGTAAGTTGGAATCGGCAATATGATTTCCTTTTCTCTTTTTGTGAACAACCAAATAAACTTTCAATTGCACACATAATTACATATGTATATACTCAGTACCACACTTGTCCATTATGCTTTGACATTAATAGGTCTTGAGTTCTTAATTATGATGGTCTCAACCAGTATGCTTTCTATTATTGCAACTTTGTAACATTAATCCGTTTCTAAGGTGGGAACCGATTAGAACAATTCCAGTTGTGTCCTATAACCAAACAACCTTGTCACCAGGTCTGAGTGTGAACAAGTGTTGAATCAACCGCGCATTTTAACCATGTTGTCAATGTATCTTTCTGGTTTGAATTCTTCATTTAGACAATGTTTTAGTTGATTTTATGTGTCAAATTGTTCTCACTTTTACATGCATTAAGGATTCAGCTGTTGGGTAAGAATCTTATGATCTTGCACCACCTTATATCTAATACTTATTCTTTAAGTTGTGGGCAAGTGTTGTTGAAGATTTAAATTTCTTACTTCAAAATAATGAATCCTGATAAGTTTTGTTTGTCAAGAATTTCCTGGTAATATTTGTATGGAGTCCCGTTTACACTACAAGCAAACAATGCTTGCTAGTGGTTTTTGTGAAACATTTTGATTGATTTATCGGGAAATGGCATCACTACAAATATGAAACATGTAAAAAATTGTTGAGAAATTTTCTGTTGTTTCGATATAATTCTTATTAAAAAAAAAAAGATGTGAAATTCCTTCCTTCAATGCTGGGATGATCTTATCTCTTCCTTTTTCTGCCGGCTTTTCTTAGTTACTATCAAAAGCAAATTAGAAGGAGGATGAACACAACCTGCTCAATTGCTTAATAAAAAGTGAACTATGTAGTGAATAAAAGGTGTATGCATTTAACTAATTTGCAGTGTAGCCACATCAAAGTCTGAACTATGTAGTGTCTTTCAGATCCGGACTAAGATTGTGGCACCTGGTGGGGAAGCCTTGGGTGGTGTAATTGGAGCTTTCCGCTACATGATCCAAACAGAGGGATTCTTTTCTCTTTACAAGGGTTTAGTTCCATCAATTATAAGTATGGCTCCTTCTGGTGCAGTTTTTTATGGTGTATATGATATACTGAAGTCCTCTTATCTGCATTCACCGGAAGGAATAAAGAGAATCCAGCACATGCAAAAACAGGGGCAGGAACTTAGTGCCTTCGATCAGCTTGAGTTGGGGCCTATAAGGACTTTGTTGTATGGGGCTATTGCTGGTGCGTGTGCAGAGGCTGCTACATACCCATTTGAAGTGGTGAGGAGGCAGCTTCAAATGCAAGTCCTGTCTACTAAATTAAGTTCCTTAGCAACTTTAGTCAAAATTGTGGAACGAGGAGGCATTCCAGCTCTCTATGCTGGGCTTATTCCCAGCTTATTACAGGCATGTAAACTTTTTAACTTCTGGACATGGCTACTCTTCTTTTTCAAATATAATATTACTGGACTTTGTAATTTGACATGGCTGCATACCTACTTCCTGAGAAATCAAGATGATGTTGCACTAGTCTCCAGTTCATTCCTATGTATTCGTTAGAAGTTTTCCAGTTCTCTAATGTGGATATCTTTATTGTTATAGCATGATTTTTCTAATGATTCTCATAATCTAAGTTCCACATCATATTGTGCTATTAAGTTGACTTGGCTTTTCCAACCGAGCAATGTCTTGTTGAGATATACATGTTTTTTTCCTTTTTATTTTCCCCTGCTGTATCCCATAATTTGAATTGACACTTTATAGCTTATGCCAAACAAGAATAATTTATGTTTCTCAAGGAGGTACATAGAATAGGGACCATGACGAGCTACTATAAAATCATCGTACTCCGGATTAAATTAAAGTCTTTTTTAGCTGTATACTTTCATCTTATTTACTTTTGACATATGTGAATCACTACATATTAATCGTTTCCATGAAGCTAGCTTGAAGGTTTAATAAATTTCATGTTTTCATTATCCATTTTCAGGTACTTCCTTCAGCTTCAATAAGTTACTTTGTCTATGAGTGCATGAAGATAGTTCTCAAAGTGGAGTAGGCGACGAGTAGATCCTCAGGTATGTATCGCATGAAGTTTTAGAATGATTTGTACACGGTGCGCCCAAAATAGTAACAGAAGGGTAACATTCATCTTTACTTGGCAATCATTTGTGATATCCACCTTTGAAGTTGACGGTCAACTGATCACTCTCTCCGCATGTATTACCATCAGGAAAAGTTTTTTTGGGACTGACTCAAAGAAAAAATTAGTCACTGCCACTTTTGACTTTATTTCTTATGTCTGCACATTTTTTTGGTGCCATCTGCTTTCTGGACTTGGGTAAGATCTTGTTATTGTTTGTTTATGTTACAAACGGAAGTTGGGTATTAAGCAAGTTTCGGCCAAACAGAACATTTTACATGGTAATATGATATCTTATATATGGTGTATTTAAGCAAGTTTCTCGTGCTGTTGCGTGGATACATTCGTTCTTTCCCCATCTCCCTCTTTTCGGTGCCGACTGGTGGCTTATTTCACAACACCTTGACTAACTTTTCTTCGATGTTAGGTGTACTACTTTTGTTTGTAATTATGTGATATGTCGCGTCTACTTATTAACAACGTACGACGGACGTTCGATGTTATAGCATCGATGAAGCATATTTTTATTTTATTCTCATTGCTACTTCCTACCTCTCAATACCCCCAATCAAAAAGTCGTTTATGTTGTCCAATGTCCACAAGGCACACAAAAACTTATTCATTGTTATACTCTATCTAATCAACCCTTAAATGGGCCATGTTTGCTAACTTGATATTTAATTCATCAAGTTCATCAAAAACCAGATTTAGTATAAGCAAAAGTTTTTTTTTTAATTTCATACACATACAAAAGTTCATAATCTAGTCTAATTATATGCGTATAAAATTATATTATATTTATAGTGCCGCTTATAAACTTTATAAGTTTAGCTCATTTATTAGATGAATGAGCCAAATGTAATCATTTTTATTTATTCCTTTAAAATTTAACATCTGTCTATTTTCAATAAATAAGTTTGTGAAACTAAATTCCGGTGTGTTAAATATGTGAATCTAGCCACATCTTGTTTTAAAAATATTCATTTTTTGATAGAATATTTAAGAATAGTTGATGTTAGGAAAGAAATGATGATATTAATGAGAAGTTGGCGTTGGCTTTATGACTGATGACCTGTTGGGATGGGAGTTCAAGCCACCTGTAGGTGTAGTAATGCAGTGGGACTGGGTACCAAATACCAATTACCATTTACCAAAACAAAATATCAATTACATGTAACTAGAGGAAGAAGCATTGATTGGGAGGATGATTTGGGAGTAATTTACATCCTTTGTCATTGGCCTTATATGTAATTAGGAAGTTTTTGTATGATTTTATTTAAAGCAAAAATGAAGCATTCTTACTCCACTAACATTGGTTTGAGAGGGGCAATTGACGAAATTCAAAGAACGCCAAAATAAAGATGATCGAGTTGATCGTTTGGTGTGGCGGTTGGCGAGTTACACCATAGGTGAGAGGATTCAGGTTCGATCCCTAGAGTCGACATTGTTGGGAGGGTATAACCGTTTCGTCTTTGTTGGCTGAATGAGAATACTTATTTTTTTTTCAAATTTTTCTTTAAAATTTTAAAGAATTATATATATACCATATTAATAATAATACAATATCTAATAAGTAAAAAACGATTTCTATTTTTTAATTTAATATTTTACCTCACCCCATCAGGCATCGGCCCATCCCATCCCTTCCCAGTCCCTACAAAATGTTGGGCACATGTGTAAAAATTAAAAACCGCCAGCATTCTTGGTAATTTCAAAAGCATACAAATTTCCATCAACACACCTCCATAGTCTGTTTTCCATTTCAAAATCTTCCCACCAAGTTGTTTCTGTTGCCTACATACAATTTCACATTCTCTCGGTGCTTTCTGTCAACCTTCGTTATGTCGCCGTCCGGCGACTGGTCTTCCGACGCTGACGGCTGCTGCTCATGTTTTCCCGATGCGAATGATGGTTTCCGCAATGATGATGGTAGATCCCTTGATGCGAATTGCAAACATTGTGGGAAATCCTCTCTTTCGCCATCCTCGTCGGGATACTGTTCTTTGCTCAACCTCGATTCGGTTCCACTGAAGAAGCTGAGGAGAATTGCTATTGCTTCAGCTAAGGGCTTCACGATTGGAGCTGGTATCAAGGGCGGCCTTGCTCTTTTCTCCATCTTAGCTCGATTCAAACGAAGAACGTCGCTCAATTCTCCGAGGTAGCACTATTCAAATTTGAGATTCTTGAATATTGGTTTTTGCATTTCGGATAGCAGGTTTATTTACCATTCTTTCGTTTTATTGATCAATTATATGCTTCCCATTCCCCGGTTTAGAAAAGAAGCTGCAATAACAAACACTGGAGCGATAGTTTTGGCTGTAAAGGAAACATTGAGATACGGTCTCTTTCTTGGAACCTTCGCTGGAACATTCATGTCGATGGATGAGCTTATAGGTGATTTGGGTGGTCACCGCAGGCATGCTCTCTTCTCTATAATTAGTTTTTGTTCACTAATTGAAATTAGGATTCGATGAAGTTTATGCATCCTTTACCTAGTGGTGTGATTATGATTTGTAGGGTTCATTCCATTTCAGGACTGCAAGTTGGAGGGCTCTATTGGCAGGGGCAATTGCTGGCCCATCCATACTTCTGACTGGTTTACAGACAGAGCATACAGGCTTGGCCATTTACATACTTATGCGTGCTTCTGTCTTGGCATCTCGATGTGGGATTAAGAGCAAACAATTTGGGAGAATTTGTAAACCTCTCACATGGAAGCATGGTGACATATTTCTTATGTGTCTCTCCTCATCACAGATATTGTATGTGTCCTTTGTACTGGGATAAGTATAATATTAGTATAGATGTGCATGTGTACTTCTTTATCATTTTCCCTGATTTCTCTATTTGGTATATAATTTTATCTTTCACTTCATGACCTGATAGACAGAAGATGAAGCTTGACCTCAAGCATTATGTTCTGTTCACTTATAAAACATGCCTTTGTATGGATATATAACTGACAAGCATAAATCACTCTTCATTAGAAAAATGCTAATCTATATTTCATTGTAAAATCATGTCCTGTCAGATAAAATGCTTGAAGAACATGTCAAGTGGTTATACTAGTTTATTAGGTAGGCCTTTATTCGTAGATTTTGATTGCTCATCAGGTTGTGTTTCACCATTTACAAGTTTCACCAATGTTAGGTTAAAATGGCAGGGCTATGCGTTGTCTTAAAATTTCAATTTATGTTTAGATTAAATGCTCAATGGTTGACAGTGGACACACACCATATAATGTGGGCCTATAGCAGAATTGTAGGGAAGCTCCAAAACATAAGAATACAAAGAAACAGAAAGAAAAACTGAGAAGCAAGTTGTCCATCGCAAAATTTTGATAGCCCTTGACACTTTTCTGATGATCAATGTTGATTTAATTTGATATAGTAAAAGTTTTAACTATTCCTTACGTCAAGGTAAATGAAGATGTTTGTGCATCATGTATGATCGTGGTTTCATCCACGTGGCCCACGGCTACTCCCTTGATAGTTCTTTTTGGGAATATATTTATGAGAAACACCAAATGTTCCACTATCCCACACTGCCTCTATTCTTTTTTATATAAAAGAGGTTAACAAAAGTGGGAAAATATTTTTGTTTTAGGTCTTCTTACATATTGAAGCAAGAGAGTCTCCCTTCTTCATATAAGTCCTTTCTCAATAAACACGGTGGAAAGGATACTGTTATCTTACAAGGTGTAAAAGATATAGCAAGTGGCAAGCCTTTTACTAATTTGGAAGCAATATATAAATACTACAAGGCCATGGGCATTGATGTGCAGCTAGATCCAAACATGGAAGTCCCTTGCGCGGTATGAAATAAACATATTATGATTCTTGTCCTTTTCTTTCATTCTCAGTGCAGTTGCAATTTGCCTATGGCAAATAAAGAAAGTAAAAGAACATATTATCATAGATTTAATGTTAATGATTTATTATCAAAATGGATGCTGGAAACACATTTGCTTCAGCATAGAATGTAGATGCCAAATTTAGCTTTGGGAATATCAGTATTTTCTGCATTTGCCGTAATTAGAGTTTGTCTTTTATAATTACAATAATATCAGTACTTTATCACGATTGCTCCCATTCCAAATGAAACTCGTGTGGCAACTGCCAGCCAATATATTTGATGTGGAAGTACATTGACACTACATGTTTGTAGAGTTTTTTTTTTTTGTCGACTCTTTGGTAGACTCTATTCCCTTGTCCTATCTATGCTGTATTATGGCTTAAAGTTACTGATATTTTGCAGATTATACATGAGAATCAATCATGTGGTGGACACTTTCTTTCTTTTCTCTTTCAAGCATACAAAAGAGCATTATCTGTTTATCTTCCAGTTTATTTGATCCCTGCACTCTTAGTTCACAGACAAGGACTTCTAAAAAGGTGAGCAGCTAATCTAACATCCTCTTGCTCTCTTGTGAAGCTTTTATGAAATGGATCTGTGTTTTATATGGTTATAATTTCTCTGAATGCAAGAATTTCAACTATGCCCCTTGTTCTTCAGCAATGTGGTAGGCTTGCATTGGTGTTATTCTTTGACCTATACTTATGATGTCAGATGATATATTCATTTGGCCCTTATTGCTTGTCTTCTACCTGCTTGCTTGCAGGCCTAACTCGATATTAGCAAAGGGTCTCGTTGGCACTGCAAGATCTAGCCTGTTTCTGTCTGTTTATTGCTCATCAGCCTGGTTAGCATATTTATCCTTATTTAGCGCTACATTACCTGGTCCCTGGTTGTCTTGTAGCTAATTTTGCAGTCTTTTAAACGGAAGGTTATTTATATGTTTGAGATTTCCAAATTCTAACCATGCTAGAGTATGATGCTCATGTGGCATATTTGGGCCAAATGTTCTAACTAATATGCAATTTTCCCCAATGCAATTAGTTAATAAAATTAAGAAAAGAAGCTCTCTGCCATGTTTGTTATGGTTTAATTGGTGGCCATCGTGTATCTTTTAATATGCTGGATAGTTTATACAATTAATGTTACCATTTATACTTCTGCTCTTAGTTACTAAACCTTAGCCCCAACATGTAGTACATGTTACGAGAGAAACACATGGTTTCAAGTACTTGCATATACTCGACTCTTTAGTTGTGATCTTGTGACACGACTTTTGTTGAAAATGACGTCATCAGGATGTGGACGTGCTTGCTCTTCAGAATCTTCAGAAGATGCAACATTCCAATGGTGGTCATGGGAACGGTATGTTGCTTACTGTGTAATTTTGTATGTATTGTTGAGACTAAATTTTGTTATAAAATTCTTCAGTAAAGGAAAATGTAAATAGGATTTGTGATTTAAGTCATTCTATTGCAAATATATATATAAAAAAATACTATATTTTCAATGTTTTATGTTGGGTCAGGTGTTTTAATTTTGCGTGATCTGGTTGAAGTTCTATGGCATTGGTAAATTATAAACGTTCACNTTCTATTGCAAATATATATAAAAAAAAAATACTATATTTTCAATGTTTTATGTTGGGTCAGGTGTTTTAATTTTGCGTGATCTGGTTGAAGTTCTATGGCATTGATAAATTATAAACGTTCACATTGTGCAGTTCCCAACTGGCCTTGCTTTGGCCATTGAGAAGAAAAGCAGACGAATGGAGATATCATTGTACTGCTTTGGTAGAGCAATTGAGAGCTTATTCACAATCATCGCCGATGTAGGATATTTGCCGCAATCAAGAAAGATCAAGAGAGCTGATGTTATGATTTTCAGCTTGTCAACAGCCATCATAATGCACTGCTATGCAGAGGAGAGGGAAGTATTTAGATCCAAATATTTGAGCGTTCTTGATTGGGTCTTCGGAGTACCTCCTCCACCATGTGAAACTCCAAGATGTAGAGATGTAAAGATAGATTGAAGTAAATGCCACCCCAGTAGACCATTTTATTAATCACCCCCTGCTGAAATGATTTCGGAAGATGCCCGACTCTGTTGAGAACAAGAATCTTGAACGCAGCATAGCAGTTGATGTGTTAACATATAGTTCATTAAACTGTAAACTGACCCCATTGGCAGAGCATTTAAAGTACATTTTTTTTTTCTTGTATTTTATGACTACATTCATGTGGGAGTTAAACTTTCCACAGTTTCGACCAGCTTATAGGATAGTCAGAAATTTTGCTCGTATTTTTTTTTTTTTGAACAAATATTTTGCTGGTATTTTATATGTTATAATATTCACATAATTTATGTAATTCTCAACACTGCTCATGTAAAAGCCCCATGCAAAAGGTAAAAACACATTTGCATAATTGAACCACCATTTTACACATCATCCCAGTCCCAGAGAGGGAACACAAAGCAATACAACTATATGCTATTGTCTTACTGTCACAAGCTTTTAACTGTTAATAACCCAAAAAAGGAAGAAAAAACAACATAAACTTTCAATACCATAGACCAAAAATGGCAGCATAAGATCAGGGTTCTTACACCTCAGAGCCAGATCATTGAGAATGCCTAATTCAAAGCTAAACATGGAGCACCATTGACACCTAGGGCAAAAGTTAAGAGTAATACAAAGAATTTCAGACCTCATCCTCATGAAGAAGCATGTTTGGAATGCCCTTATTAACAGGGAATCGTCGGCCAGTTTCAGGGCAAACAAGTGCACCTTCCTCAAGGTGAAGTTCCAAAAGGGCATGGTGAAATCTGCTTAGAAATTCATCTGATTCGAGCATAGATGAGTCAACTTCCTCTGATAGTTCGGTGTAACCCATGGCCCTAGCTGCTTCGACAAAAGCCTTCCACTGGATCTTTTCAAACATCTTTTTTAGAAAATCAGGGTTCATTTCAACCATCTTTTCCACCACTTTCTCTGCTTCAATGCGCAGTGGAAAGCCATTTGTCACACCCTTTATATTTGATGATAGCATATTGTGCGTTAGCAGCCTCATCTCTCCCAACTATAACAACCAAAGCAGCAAGCAGAAGCAATTATCACTGTGTTATCTGAACAAGTAATAATTAAACATATACTTTTCAATTTTGAAAATTATAAAAAAAAATATATATATATATATATATAATACAAATATAATAGTATAACATAAATGATCTAAATACTAATATAACATACATAGAATCAGTTTCTTTGTTCATTTATCTCTATAATCATCTTGTACAAATTCATGGAGTTCTGAACCTACAAGTTTCACTGTCATGTGTGTGGTGTGACTGTGAGAGAGATACTTGCGTTAAACAGTTATAATTTACAACATTGGTTATGCTGGTTTTCTTCTGTGATTCATATAAGGTGGATGAAACTCTCTCTTACAGTTCACTATTCTTTCCTTTTGTGAATATAAGATTCATGTAAAAGTGTGCTCTTGTGTCTCTATAAACATTTTATACAAATTCATGGAACTGAGACCTAAATCTGTGTGTCTGAGATATACCTCCATGCATTGATGAACCTAAAGTATAATGACAAAAACAATTAAAGAGAGCATTCAAGGTAGTTCGATGTTTTCCGGACCATCAGAAACGAAACTAGGTTGGACAATCTTTTCTACTTTAAAAGAGCAAGTTGTTTACAAATTTATTTTCTAAAATTGCCCTTGTGATCTTTCTATTCCTACAACTATCTGTAGTTGGAAAGAAGGACTCAAAGGAGACATTTGCCTCCATTTAGTTATGATAATGTAGCCACTTGGGCAACACAAACCCCTTGGGAAATCATTGCGTCTTTCTCTTTAATTGCTCTCTGAAACTCAAGTCATAACATTTGGCACCCATAAGTAAAAGATACATCGTTTCAATCTTTAGTAACCTTTAAGTTCCAACAAAAAATACTCCAAGTAGGGCTGACCATATCCACAATCATCACCAATGAAATAGATCACTTCATCAAAATTCATCAGCCTGGATATGTGATTACTTCATCTAAATTTCATACGAATCATTCTCTCCAGAAATGGAAGAAAGAGTATATGGTGATAGTATTTTAAATTACACGTACCAAAACTTTCTCATCAATTCCATTCCCCTCCAATTTTGAATATCTCTTGAACAGAGAACGACTAAAAACGACTAAAAGTACACTAATTTATCCATAAGAGAGAACAAATTACAGTACTTAATTCAATTACATGCAGATTTCTATCATAAAAGAGACTGACAAACGGATTTGTTGAAACGGGCAGCAAGATGTCAATGTCTTCATTCCAATCACAAGATGATACAACCATTAAGTTAATTATTTATAATTATATATGTGAGAGCAGTTAGGATGTGAGAAGAAAAAGGAACACCACAAAATGCCGACGAGTTCACAAATACACGAAGACGAAAATTTTAAAAGAAGGAAGCAAAACCTGAAAGAAGCAGAGACCCACCGTTGACGAGCACAAAAGACGACGACAAGCGGCGTTTTCCAACTTCTCTCGCGGCGTTTTCTGCTTGCGGCCTCTCTTCCTTACTATCGACGGGGTTTAGGGTTTGGGCATGAATTGCTTTGGATATGGAACTGGAACAGACGCATGAGGAGGAATTAAGGGATGGGTAGGGTTAGACAATTATGAGTTTGGATCCATTTTAGAATTTTTACTAAAATTATTATTATACACTTACAAATCAAATAAATAAGTGCAAAGCGCACTTTTGGTCCAATAACTTTTTCTCAGGTCTCAATTTAGTCTCATAACTTTTTTGTTACACTTTTGGTCCTATCATTTACCTAAGTTTCAAATTTAGTCCTATGTTGCACTTTTGGTCTCATATCTTTGGGTTAGGTGTAGAATTAATCTCATATCTTTGATTTAATTGAAGTTGATGGTGGAACTTTTTACAAAGATAATTATGCAACCTTACCAAAAGATATAAAACCAAAAGTGATACGAGACTAAATTTGCAACCCGAGCGAAATATATGAGACCAAAAGCGCAGCAAAAAAAATTATGGAATCAAATTGAGACCTGAGCAAAAGTTATAAGACCAAAAATACACTTTGACTAATAAACAATAATCTAACATAAAAAGTGTTAATTGTCCCAAATAGAAAACTCATGCGTCATCTTTGTACAATTTTAAAACTTAGGGTATTATCTGTAAATTACCTTAAATTCAAGAGATTTTTGTACAATTTAGTCTTATCCAATATTAAGGTGTCTGTGCAATTTAATCTTATCCAATATAAAAGGTAGTTACTTTTTTTTATTATTTTATGAATTTTTCTACCTAATAAGTAAAATTTGAAGAGTTCAACACATTTTACTTTAAATGCTTTCAAGGGTGTGGGATAATTTTTTATTTTTAGAAATTCAAATTAGTTTATATTTAACAAAACTTAGGGTACTATGTGTAAATTACCGTAAATTCAAGAGGTGTTTGTGTAATTTAGTCTTATCCAAAAATATTTTCTACTAATCCTATGAAATTTATCCAAGTGCAATTTAGTCTTATCCAATATTGGGGTGTTTGTGCAATTTAGTCTTATCCAATATGAAAAGTAGTTACTTTTTTATATTTTATGAAATTTTCTACCCAATAAGTAAAATTTGAAGAGTTCAGCACATTTTACTTTAAATCAATGTTATGAAACCTGGACGGTCGAATCGAGACCCGAGAGTAAAGACGACTCGGTTTGGACAATTGGACCGCTTTAAACCGCCCAAAACCGCTTTGAACTACATTGACCCATGTTGAACCGTGACCCGGAGCGGTTTTTAGAAAACCGGCCAGGTCACTATTATTTTCTATGGAAAATCTTTTTCTTTAGCTTTTTTTTTTGTTGATTTTGTAGGCCAAGTATAGAAAAGTAATATGAAACTCAATAGAAAATATTGTAAACTTATTAAAACAAAGAAAAAAATTCATTTTTTTTCATTTTTACTAACCTAATAATTATTCATGTTGTGACTTTTGTATATTTTATTTATGTAGGACAATGAAATTATAGATTCACAAGTATATCTTATTGCTATATAAAGTTTATAGTTATATTTTATCAATTATAAAATATTTATATTTAAAATAATTCATGTTTATTTTGTTTATATATTTATGACGTCATCCGGTTCAATTATTGGTCCAACCGATTGAACCAATCAACTGATTTATTTTTCTTTTTCACTTTGCCAACTCGCTTATTATAACACATATAAATGAGAAATAATCTATCTCAATTGTCCAAATTAAAAATAACAATAGAAACTAGATGAAATTACATTTTAAGAATTAAGACGGAATAAAAAATAATTTGAGCACCTAAATGACCAAACCACAAAATAAATCTTAAACTATCAAATAATTTTCATTAAAATATCTCCTTCCTTAACGAATTTTCTTAACAAAAAAATTGTTATCCAACCTTTCAAATTCAACCAAGAAATAAAAGAGTTTAAATATTTATTTTTATGTTTCTCTTTTCAATGAAGCCATAAGCCCATAAGCCTATAACATACGATTTTCTTAATTGATTATATACAGTTGAGTTAAAAACAAACTTTTTTAGTTATTTGTTTTTTGGTCAATAACTTTTTTAGTTATCATTTTTCCAATTTAGTTAATTTTATTGGTCAAGGAATACATGTGGGCCTAAAGCCCAAACACAAACTGTGTCAAGGAGGAAACTAGATGGCAAAGAAAAGACATTTAAAGTTTTAAACCAGAAGGCCTACCTCCAAGATACACACGCGCAAATCAGTTTAGTTATAAGTTATTTTATAAAAAAACAATGTGAATTAAAATAATGGACACCCACCAACTTAAGAGGCCAAGTTGTCTGTCAGGCCCAATGGTGTGTGTCTGTGTTCGTTTCATTCCCACCCATTATTGTCCCATTTTATCTGAGCAAAAATAAATTATTGTCCCATTTTCGCATACATCTCATGCATATACATCAAATATCAAATCACGCATTTACCAATAACATACGAAAATCTAATCTATTGGTCATAATTAGGTGAACAATTATGCGTTAGTCGTTACAGGAGCTACTCATCCTTGGAAATATATAGATCTTCATTGTCGTAATGTCATTGTCCTTGCCTTGTTTTCTCAATCTCTTAGCCTATTTTATTTTAACTAGCCAATATAATTACAGTAAACATGCACTGCATAAGATAAAAATAAACTATTCTTGTTTGAGTTTGAGTGTAGAAATCAGGAAACCAAGAATCACTTAGTACATCATCAATTTCAATTTAGGGCAACGCATTATTTCCAATTTCTCTACCAAGGAATTTTTTCTTTACTGAATTTTCTAATGATAAAGTTTGAATCTAATTAAGATTAGAACAAAGTTTCTTTGAGAATTTCGTGTCTAAAACACATTGTCAATCTCGTTTTAGTTTTTCAAAATTAAGGTAACCATGTTAATGTTTTTGTGATGAAAATTAATGTTTTTATTGTATTATATGATTTAGATTTCTCACTCTCTAGGACATCTCTAAATGAAATAAAAAAGATCTTACATACGGAGAAGGGTACGTACATGGAGATAACAGTTACTTAAGAACCTGAATAGAATATATATAGTTGATCATTTAAGTTTAATTTTTTGACAATTTTTGTTGTAGTCAAAATGTTGGGTCTTTCTTTGGGAGGCATTAATTGGCCCTGCTTGACGGCCTTAATTTCTTGTAATGTAACAGAAGAAAAGAGATATGATGAATAATATATTGGAAGACTGTTCTTGAAGCGAGGCTACAGAGTCCTCTTTAATTAGATTTAGGGGATTTTATATATATATATATATGGTTTTTGAAGGATGTATGTATGATGTAAATTAAAACACATGGAGGTAAATAATAAGCAGGTGTAGGTAAAGGTGACCTTCGAGTTTGTTTTTTAGAAGAATTTGTTGGAAACCCATTGCAGCAAGCAAATCAGTTGTTTAGCTGACACTGAAATCAAAGGTGATTTAATATAAAGTTTGTCTTACATCATTGCTTTCCATTTAGTCTCACTATAACAAACATAGTCCCCGACAAGGTGCCTTGGCTGAGGGACCAACATATATATAGTCTTTGCAATGTGTGTGTGAAGTGTGAACGTTAACCTTTTACTAACAAATTAATGTAATTTTGAGGTTAATAAATTAAAGACGTACAGTAATGAAATTTTGCCACACGTAATTAAGCTAGCTACACACTGGAAAGCTAACGGAGTTTGGTTAAACAATGTTTTTCTTTATTTTAACTTCTTTAGCTGTTCAATATAGATCGACGTTGACACATATATATTTAAGTTGATTGTATGAACCCCTTAGGTTTGAAAATGTGGTCTAGCTTATGCATTAAGCAACGCATATATATATATATATATATATATGGGTACCATTTTTATGTTAATCGAAGAATGTTAACAATTTATTTTCAGTCTTGCATCTAAAATTAGATCAAGACTCTAGTTATTTCTTTATGTGGCATATATATTCATGGGTTAATTAATCTCTTTTTCTTCTAATCAATAGAACTATATATTTATATAGTTTAGCCAATTGCAAAGTATTCCGATTGATCCTCACATGATATAAAATTATAAATCATAATAAAAACTTTTATATTTCTATAGCTTATATATATATATATTTGATATATACGCCAGCTATATATATGTGTGTGTGTGTGGTCGCGCTTTAATTTGGCCAATTCTTAAATCACTTGACTTGTACTAAGCGATAACCTTTTACTTTAGACATGAGTTAAATTGAAGGAGGCCGCATCGATGACCATAAGTAAGAAGGAAAATTTGGAAGAAAACAAAGTGGAAGAGGACAAGCTACTAACGAATGCCATTGAAGGTTTATCAACCTTGCAAAGAATCAATTTGCCTTAAAGAGTTACAAAAAGATTGGTGTAGATTTGGGCGTTTGATGCACCAAATTCTCCTTCACGTCTTCAACTGCACCACCCTCCCGGTCAAACAGGTCACATCATATCCTTATGTGTCCTTTTCACACAATCAACTATCTCTATTATACTCTTTACCCTCCAGGCTTATCACTCCCTACGTTATTTACTTATCTACACATACATATTCAACGACTTTGATAGATTTTTTGGTTTACCTGTTTTGATATTCAGTTAAGGTTGTGTGTTGCATGTCTAAACGTATTTACATGCCAACTTCACCTCCGTGTACATATGCACATGCAGTGATAAATATTAAACAAGCTAATTAATTCATATAACAGTCAATATAATCAGATATATATATACATATATATAATTGTCAGAATAATAATTAGTATGGGGGTAAAGGCACATCAAATCCATGCAAAACACGACGAACTACAGAAAATAAGCTTCTGCTTTGCGTGCATGGGAGGGGCACTCATTCACTGTCAATTACGTAATCCGATTTGATACATTATTCCTATATTACTAATACTTTAGTGGTGGCGAAAATATCTTTGCATATTTTATCATTTTTGTATTCTTATCTTAATTAAAATAATGAATAATATTTATATAATGTAGCTGTCTAACATATTCAAATTTTATTCAAAAGGAAAAAATATTTTTAGTGCGCCAAATATTAAATATTAAAGGTGCATGAGAAGAGACTATTGGCTATATATATTTTGCGTTGTCACTTTGTAGGCTTGAAGGCTTTTCCTGGTGGTGGTGGCTCTGCTCTGCACTATAGCATGCATGGGATTACCTATATAATTTTTAACTGTCAAAATTATTATGCAATAAAAGCAAGTCATATGTATAGATATATATCAGTCAAAATTCGTAAAAATATAACTTAATCCACTGTAATATACCACCAATAATACCATTTATTCCTATATTTTAAGGGTCAATATATATAAGTGACACGTGTTCACGACTCGAGTTTGATCATATCTTACTGTTAAAGCTCTACTTGCATATAATAACTATAGTTAAGTTCTCATTATTACTATTGTTGATAATATTATATATTATTTCATCGTGCTTTTACTAATAAACTTAGTACGTATAATTAAGATTAAGAATATATACTTGTAGAGGCACTCACTACTCTCCCTAACGAAATTGCATGTGACGTGAATCCCCATTTAGGACTAATTAATAGAGTAAAATTAAATGGTGTATGCATGTGGTTGTTTAGCTTTGGTAATTTCAAGGGTATTATTTAGGCACAAGACAAGGGTATTATCCATTATTTTATTAGACAAAAATCATGGGAGTGTCCCTATCTTTGATCAGCCAAAATGTAAAGCAACTAAAAAATATATAATTTTTTAATCTAGACAACATTAAAGAAGAAGAAGCAAGAAACAAGATTGCATATTTGCATATATATAAATAGCAAACCCGCAGAGAGTCCAATTTAGTAGTAAAACAGAGGAATAAAGGACAAGATCGAATATAGAGACGACCAAGTTAGAAATGGGAAGGTCTCCTTGCTGCGACGAGAATGGACTTAAGAAGGGTCCTTGGACTCCCGAAGAGGATCAAAAGCTTGTCCTCTACATTCAGAAACATGGCCATGGAAGCTGGAGAGCCCTCCCCAAGCTTGCTGGTAATTCATATCATTATTGCTCACCTTTTACTATACCTTAGTTTTTTTTTTTATTCTCTTTTCTCTGTTTCCTCTAAGCCTCCTCATTCACATTCTACGTACAAATTCATGTTAATTTTCAGGTCTTAACAGATGTGGAAAAAGCTGTAGGCTAAGGTGGACTAACTACTTAAGGCCTGATATTAAGAGAGGCAAATTTTCTCAAGAAGAGGAGCAAACAATTCTCCACCTCCATTCTGTCCTTGGAAACAAGTAATTAGTTTGATTTTCACAATTCCTTGATTATATATCCTCCAACATTATTAGTTTTTCCTTTCATTTAATTTCTTACATATATGCTTAATTAATTTTTTGATAGATGGTCAGCCATTGCTTCCCATCTTCCGGGCAGGACCGACAATGAGATCAAGAATTTCTGGAACACTCATTTAAAGAAGAAGCTGATTCAGATGGGTTTTGATCCAATGACACACCAGCCAAGAACTGACATTATTTCAACCCTGCCTTATCTTCTAGCTTTGGCCAATTTGACGGCCACAGACCTAATGGATCATCATCCTCAAACATTGGATGAAACAGCAATGAAATTACAAGCAGAGGCAGTTCAGCTAGCAAAGCTCCAATACCTTCAGTCTTTACTCCACCCCACAAATTCCTTCAGTACCAACAACTCCTATGACCAGAGTGCCAATATAACAAACATGGAAGCTTTCAATTTGCTGACTTCAATCTCTAATAATTTCAATGACAACCTACTTATGAGCTGCTCACAACTGGATAATAATGCCTCCTTATTTTCTAATAATGGGATTGGGATTGGGATTGCTAGCTCCCAACCACTCCCTCACCACCAAAACATGATTTCTCAAATTTCAGACCCACAAGTCTCTTTCAGTGCTTCTCATCAATTGTGTTTGAACACTGAGAAGATTAATCAACAAGGTGCTAACTTTACAATGATTAACAATGAAGGGGAAGGAATAGCTAATGATTCTTCTTGGATTATCCCATCTTCTACGCCATCATCTATTCCCCCAAGTAGCAATCCTGGAGATGCCAGCAGCTGCACTTCTAGCCATGGAGGAATAACCTCATCTTTTTGGCCTGAACTCATTTTTGAGGACCCAATTATTCATGACTTATCTTAATTTTTTGTTTCTGTGTTTTTACATCTATGGCCTCATTGTTTCCTTCTCGGAGCACCTAATTTATTACATGCATATAGGCTAAATATATATACATATTTTCGTCTTGGTTTTGGGACGACAAAATTCTCATCTTTTTGTTCAAATGTCGCTACTGTTTTGTTCAACAGTGTACATGTTCATGAATTGTTATAGTCAGATTGGCTTTTATCTGTTTTGTTTGATAAGTGACTGTTGTTTTAATGAAGTACATGAATTTGATTTGGCTATCATTTTTGTTTTTATATAAAATTGCTCAAGGAAAAGAAAGGTATCATGGGAGTATTTGGTTGAGGAAAAAGTAGACTACCAATAACGTTCTCAACTTAAAAACACGATTCAAAGAGGTCATTCTCTACATTCCAATCATTGTTGGCTTCCAGCTGGCTGCAGCCTATACGTATGCACCTATTCAGAGGACTGTAAAGAATCTACCGTTACCTTTTGGGAGTATGCCACGTCAAATCTACTTGAATTAATTTGATTGGGTTGGTCAAAGGAACAAAGAAAAATCACTTTACGTTATTGACTTACTGGTTAGGTTTGTAGAGTTCATACTCTCCAAATTAAAATAAAAAACGTGTAAGGCGGAAAATGTCACCACCTAATCCCTACCAGTTCCTTAGCATCTTAGGTCACTGCAATTGTTTTACATAATTAAACTCTTAACGAGTAGACTAGCCAAAATGGAGTTTAGACAACATAAACTACAAACCGTAGTTTAATGGGTTATATAAAATGGAATAAGAAAGATTGGACTGAAATGGAGAGGCCGCGCGAACGCTGGCCCCCACTGCCACAAATTATGATGTAGGCTCTCCTACTTGAGGAGACCTTAGGGTTGCATTGCATCGTGTTGTGCTTGAAAATTGGGACCTTCAAAACACCGATTCCGAAGATAATTTGAATTTGATGTCTGGAGTTCCTTTCTGTGGACTGTGGATTTTATGAAAATGAAATTCAACAAAACAAGAAGCGTGTGTTGTTTAAGGTTTAAAATGCCGCGAGGCAGAGACACAGAGTGATCAATAATTAGTGGGACGAGGAGGGACATATGAAGCTCAATAATTTGGAGTTGGTAGAGCAGAGAACAGGCACAAGTGGCTACTTGGGCTTCATAAATACCTGAGGCCCATAGATACGAGTGAAGTGAAGTAAAGCCCAATATCCCTAACCCAACCCAAAACGGGAAACCCGAGCCATCATCAATATAGAAAGTTAGAAACCGTGTTTCTTATGGCCAAAAAATTTTTTTAAAAAAAAAAGAAAGAAGAAACCGTGTTTCTTGACATGCATACATTTTTGTGCTTATCATTTGAGTCACATTTTTTAGGTATACCTTTTTCTTCTTGACAGATATTTGCTAGTCAAAATCATATTGAAAACTTCAACTTCAATGAACCTCGCTTTAGCCGAGCACAAACACCACAAAGTGTGTGAAAGTGATTATGAAGTACCCACATGATGATAGCTTCAAGATTCAGTGGTCAAAATAGAGTATCGAGTCCATGTCATGTATGAGGACCAGACTTGCCATCGTGGCGCCTTGCAACAGGCTCACACAGATAGGCGAGTGAACTAATCAACGAAATTAGTTGAAACGTATGAGAATATGTAAGCACCACAAAACAAAATGAGCCCTCGTTTACGCATAAATTAATAATAATATTATTGTGCCTGCGTGGCTTAATCTTAAGAAGTTTCCATGGAGATTTGCGAACAGTGGGACCAAGCCCATTGTCTCTTTTGCAACACAATGCAAAAGAGCAAACACAACGGACGCCGGAGACAAAACCAAGTTAATAATATACAAAGATTGGGAAAGTGGAAGAACTAAAATTCAGCCGAGAAATATGCAGTATGACCAAGATTGGAGATTATAACTTACCATTATAACTAAGCAAAAATTTAGGGGTATCGATCGTATCTTGCTATTTAGGGTCAATGCTTGAAGTAATTAAAAAATGTGTATGATACATAACGAAAACAGATAGAGATTCAGTTTAGTTTGCAAAATCCTTGGCCTGCAATTTTTAATGTGAAAGGCCTGCTAGGCTGCAAATAATTAAATGGGAAAAAATATGACTCACACAACGTGCTTTGCTTCTTCTGCTACACTACTTATCAAGTATCAACCAAATACAGTTTAAACGGACATCAATATATAGATATTTTGGTTCACTACGTACCTATATTTTATATACATCACTTGATTGGTTTAGTTCAATACTGGCCTTACATAACTGTGCAAGGGGTAAGGGACTAATAATTGAAGGTTGAGTAAACCGAAAATGATGTGCAAATTCCAGTGGTTAATGAATGGACATATAATGACAATGGAGTTCTTTTAAAAAAAAACGTTAAAATGGGTCAGTTTGGCTCATCACGGCTAACCACAGTCAGGTTGTTTAACAAAAGTAATGAACCATTATCAAATGGTCATTTTGGTTCTAAATATATACTCTAATGTTTATTTTTATACTTTATGTTTTAAAATATTCATATTGGTCCTGAATGTTGGCAAAATATTTCATTTTGGTCTAAATCTATTGAATGTGATCCTATTTATCTCGTTTCAAGTTCAGATGTGATGAGTCTAAAGCTACGTGTTACTTTTAAATAATAGTTTTTCTATCTAGTTGGATCCGTCAGGTGCCAGCAAACGAGATCAAATTGAGTTCCAAAAAATCGAAAATGGGTCATTCACTTCATAATCAAATAAGCAAAGTTGACTATATCTCTCTTGTTTCAATTCAGAATGCAGAGCTATGAGTTACTCTTAACGAGTCCTTTTTTTTCAGTTGGAACTGTCAGCAGATGAGATCAAATCGGGCTCAAAATTCATTAAAAGTAATCCGTAGCTTCGAACTCGTCACATTCAGACTTGAAATGAAAGAAATATGATCAATTTTGTTTGTTTGATTGTGAAATGAGCGACCTACTTTTGGGGATTCAACTTGACCTTGTTTGCTGACGGTCCCAACTGAATAGGACAAGTACTCTTTGAAAGCAACACGTAGTTCTGGACTTGTTATATTCGAACTTGAAACAAGAGAAATATGATCATATTCAATAGTTTGGGATGAAAATGCAACATTTTGTCAATATTTAAGATTAATATGAATCTTTTGATACATAAAGGACTAAAATGAAAATAAGACATACATATAGGACCATTTGACCAAAAAATAAATTAAAGACGAGTGGACGCTATTTCCTTTTTCTGGTCTAGCATTGGTGGATTTATAGATTGGTCTGTTATTGCTGAAGATATAGATGAGTAAAATGTGACGCTGAACAATAGTTTTTCTGCCAAATTAATCTTGTGTATTTGTTTTGTTAATTGTATTGTTTGCAACGCAAATAGGAATAAAAATTCTGATGTTCCATTAATACAGTATAGCAAGAAGAAATTAAGGAAACGATGGTCAACATTATATTGATTTCTTCCCGTTCTCAAAAAGAAATTAGGCGAAGTAGTGCATGTTAATAGCATTCTTACTTTGACCAATTACATTGTATATACCGTGTTACCAGCCTGCTCATACAAAATGGCCAGACCAAAATTGATCATAGTTAGTCAAAAGATTTGGATGGTCAATGTCAATCACCCAATAATTTTTAGCTTTACAACGAGTAAAATCTTACCGTAACTTCCTCGGGTGGTCATTTTCAAATAATACAGCGTCCACTGCAGAGTATATTACGTCGACTTTTACCTACCATTCGTAATTGATTATTGAAATGTCGTCGTATAGAATTTATGGTAACGTCTAAATTAAAATGGCTTTATAATATAACTAAAATATAATTATTGTCTTTGCAAACACAGAAATCCAGATATTGATATTATAGTTTCTATAGAAATTGCACAGTAACCACTAACCACACTCTGATTATATTCCATTAGATTACTAATTACTTTTTCACATGAGCATTCTTGGTGTGCGACTAATTTTGTTCAAGATTTGTTTTTTCGAGTAAATTTTGTTCAGGATTTTAAAGCTACTCCTCTTCAAGTTAAAATTCTTAATTTTTTCACAATTTATTGAAAGGCTAGGGTGATTAAATAAAATCAAACCAAATCATCTCAATAATTAATAATGGACAATAAAAGGGGGTACGGAAATCAAAGGAGAAAACACTCGAACAGTATTAAAACTGTAGTAACAGAAAAGTCAACAAGAAAGAAGTCCACTTTGCCAAAACGGTTACACCGAGGTCCGAGAAACGTAGCATCCTCCGGTTTTTTTATTTTAATAATACAAATAAAAAACAAAAAAGAAACTTTTTGATCAGACTGCAGGGTTTGAAATTGAGTTGGACCAATGCGTATCCCATCTAAGGAAATAAGTAAAAACAATGGATATCCTATTACATAATAATTTTTATTTGTATTATTAATATAAAAAAACCAGCATCCTCCATCTCCTACTCTTTTATCATTATTTTTAATTTATCAGTAATAGTAAGATTTGTTTTTCAAGTGTTCTCTAGGAAGCATGGACACTGACACAAATACGGGACACGACACGGACACGGATACAACGACATGCTAAACTCTCAAAATTACGCGATACGACACGGACACGCCATATATTTATATATATATATAAATATATAAATATTCATAATTTTAAATGAAAAATTTAAAAATTACAAGTTTTATTCATAATATATGTCATATGTATTATTATTTTCTTAAAATCACAAAAAATTGATTTATATTTTAAAATTTATGAATATGTGTCGTGTTAGTGTCGTACCGGTGTCGGACACAGACACGTATCCGACACGGCGACACGCCCTCAAAATGAAGTGTCGATCCTTCTTACAGTGTTCTTTTTCTCTACCTTTTATTTGATTGATTCTGCCATCATCATTTGCTTATTTTAATTGCTTGTGCGAACTGGTGACGAGGGGGAGCTGCAAAAAGAGAAGCAGCATGAACCACCCAACCAAGAAACACCAAAAACTTTACCAAATTTTGATTGGACCAATTACATGAAGTTTTCTATCATCTAGTTTCTATAATCCTTGCCTTTTGTTTGGCAACTTAGTGTCTGCCTTTCTAGGGTTGTTTTTGAAAGTTTTCTGTTCCATTTTATTCATAAGGAATTAAGGATATACTTTTGGTTTTGATCATACAATTTCGTAATTCCGGAGAAGATTCATCATAGCGGAAGCTGTTGCTTCTTTTTCTTTTTTTCTGAAATTTGAATTGAAGTTGTCTATCGAGCAGTCAGAGTTCAGAATTAGCGGAAATTTTGAAGAAGTCGCTCAGTTCCTATCATGGATAAATTATGCTGTTTTAATTCTTCCTATTCCCAGGTAAGAATCTAATATCTCATCCAGTAGTCTCTGTTTCTTTATGCTTTCGTGTGAAATATAATATTATGTTTTGCTGCACTGAGTCTGAAAGAATTTCAATTTCTTGAAGGGACTGTTTGCATCACTAATTAAAACACTTGTTTACGTTGGTCTGCATTATTGCCCTCAGGCACTCAGCCTGTCTGCTTGTAGCCCTGTACCCTTTTGTTGATTTTGCTTTGATTGATAAACTTGCTCAATTAGTGAATTTTACTTTATTACAGAATGCTAGTGTATGTTGAAGCGGCTGTTTTTACTGGACTTCTGAAACTTGTCTCGAGGGGCAACAAAATGTCTTAATAATTACTGGTTTGAAATTGAGCTAAAACATTTCTGAGGGTCACCCGTGTCCAATTTTCCAGCTTGATACATTAGATAAAAGAATTTCCTTATCCATGAACTGAGTTTGTTTCCTTTTGGAATTCTGAAGGCTCCATTCATTTGCATGATATGAGACTGTGTGTGTGTCCATTTTTTGAGAATGGCTTGAAATTTGAGAAATCAAACATTTTCCCTTGCTTCCATAAATCTGCCCCTGAACTGGCTGGACTTGCACTTTGTTTTGGTTGCTTTTATAGCTTGTAGCTGGACGTTCTTCATCCAGCACAGGTAAGGGGAAAAACCAGGAAGGATCAATAAAGTATGGTTTCAGCCTAGTAAAAGGAAAAGCTAATCATCCAATGGAGGACTATCATGTTGCCAAGTTTGTGAAAATACAGGGGAAAGAGTTGGGGTTGTTTGCTATATATGATGGCCATCTGGGAGAACGAGTACCTGCCTATTTGCAGAAGAATTTGTTTACTAATATACTAAAGGAGGTTGGTTCACTTATTTGTAACTCAAACTCAGAAATATTATTATAATATATCTTCTATACTAGTTTGATTAAATATTAGAAGAAGGTTATATAGGTATACTTCATTTCATATCTCAGGATGAGTTCTGGGATGACCCCACTGCGTGTATCTCTAAAGCATATGAGATGACAGATCAAGCAATTCTTTCACGTAGTTCTGATTTAGGGCGCGGGGGATCAACTGCTGTCACTGCAATATTGATTAATGGCCAAAGGTTATGTGTGGCTAATGTTGGAGACTCACGAGCAGTTCTTTCAAGGAAAGGTCAAGCATTTCAAATGACCATAGATCATGAGCCTAACAGAGAAAGAGGGAGCATTGAGAATAAAGGTGGTTTTGTCTCCAACATTCCAGGTAATTTTAATCTACAGCTCTTCCATTGTCTGATTTCTGTGCTTTTAGGTCTTTGTTTCTAGTATGGGTCCTGTCATTTTGCCTAATATATAGCTACCATTACATGGAAAGAGACTACATATGTTTTTGTTGCCTATGAAATTTGACTATTGTTCACTTGTTATAATCCTTGAGAAATTTCTGGAATTTTCTTCTGCTGTTGATCTTAAATAAGGCAATAAAATATCTACATATTTGTTTGACAAGATTATGCAAACTTGCCCCAGAAACATTTTCATTTGTTTGTTCATGTACTGCCTAGTCCTTTGATCTTTCTTTCTTTCTTTCAATCACTACTTTAATACATATAAAAGATATAAAAGAAAAAAATTGTTAACCCCCATTCAAGAGATGTGATTGGTTGACAAGTGAAGAGTCCCAACTTTCCACCTCTTCACATCATTTTCCTTCTTTCTTAATGCAATTCCTTTGCAACTCAGGTGACGTGCCTAGAGTAAATGGGCAATTGGCTGTTTCTCGTGCATTTGGAGACAAGAGCCTCAAGTCCCATTTGCGCTCAGATCCTGATGTACAGACGATTGATATAGATGTCGATGCCGATATTCTGATCCTTGCAAGTGATGGACTTTGGAAGGTGAATAGTTGCAACTTAAACATTTATTGGCAAAAACAAACATGAAGTATATATTGTTGTTTTGATGGTTCCTTCATTTAAAGGTATTTTGAAAAAGAAAACATTTTTTCCCCTTTGCATGTTGTAAACCAGGTAATGACTAATCAAGAGGCAGTGGATATTGCTAGAAGGACGAAAGACTCCCTGAAAGCAGCTAAGCAATTAACAGCAGAAGCATTAAAAAGAGAAAGTAAAGACGATATATCTTGCGTTGTGGTTAGACTTAGATGATGATTAAAACATGTTTCTTTTCTTGGTGGGTCATAGCAATGATAAGGGTATCTTTACTGATGTCAATTTATGGATTGGAATAGACAACAGCTTCAACTACATACTTGCTTGATTAATGCTCGACTGGATTCGTCAGAGTAGGTAATCACCAAAGGAAAATGATACAGAGTGTGCTTGGAGTTGTAAAATCACCTTGTTCATTTAGTTATTAGCGTCTGGGATTTGTGTCAGGAATCTGCTGTATATTGTCTTTTGTTCTGTTTATCTGACCGCGCCTCAATGCGTAGATGAAGAATTTTCTTTGTTGCAATTCCAAATGGGATAGGCCTCCCAAGAAGGCCCCCCAATAGAAAAGGATCTATGGTGTTATAGATAGTGTTCTTTGTGGAGTTGAAAACTTGAAATAACTACATGACGCAATTTAAACATCTTTTCTTTGCTTTTTCCAATCACTATAACATAGCTAAGAAAAGATGATGTAGAAAAGGAGAGTCAAATAGTGACGTAATCGAGTTTGATAAATTTAAAACAGACATAAAACGTATGTTTAAGAAAATCGCAGGTATGAAATTTTGGTGGGTCGCGACACCTAACTTTTGCAAACTTCCACCCTCCAGTCCCATGGCTAATTTTAACGTGTCGTTCAATGTTTAGTTTCAGACAGCACAACGTGGAAAATCTGGGTAGATGGTAGCGCATTTACATTCATTAAAATCCTTACCAAGAAAAATTATTAAAATCAAAACGAACCTTGCAGATGCCAGTCAGTCCACGTCATTTCTTAGCAAAAAAACAACAGCCACGAGAAAATATTAAATTTTCAATTAACAACGTGTGATACATGATGTCCTTTACTTTTTTGCTCCAAATATATATATTTCCTTTAATTGTAGCGTACAACGATTAGCTATATCAATATAAAAGAATTATGATTAATTATTGGCAAAGTTTTATTTTGGTCCCTCATATTTGTTTAAAGTTATGTTTTGATCCCTTAAGAGTTTTTCGTTCCATTTTGGTCCCTCATGTTTACTCAAAGTTCCGTTTTGGTTCCTCATATTTGCTCAAAGTTTCGTTATGGTCCCTACAGTTTTCAAAAAGTTTCACCATTAGCCCCTAAATCTTTTTCATCCACTTTTTCCGTTAAAAAAGGAAAAAAATGACTTTCATCTCCCAACATTTTTTCTCTTTTGCATTAAGGTCATTTCTTTTGTAAAAGAACAAAATTATTGAGAGATGAAAGTTAGTTTTTTTTCTTTTTTTTTTAACAAAAAGAAGTGGATGAAAAAGAGTTATGAACTAACGGTGGAACTTTTTAAAAATTTGAGGAACCAAAACAAAACGAAAAAAAATTGAGGGACCAAAACGAAGCTTTGAGCAAACATAAGAGACCAAAATAAGATTTGGCCTTTATTATTTATTATTGTTTGTGTGTGTGGGTGTATAAAATGAAATTATAGAGTGGTCTAGATTATTCCTTCAAATTTCCCCACGAGTTTTTGATACACAAAAACAGAGAGACACAGGGGAGGGCTTGTTGAAGCTGAAACTGAAAAAGTAGTTGAGGGAATTGCGATGTCTGTTTCATGTGTGACTAAAGTCTCAAGAGTATAACAGCTAGCCTCTCCTTGAGCAACTCCATTCTAACCTGCAAAAAATGGGCAAGTGCTTATTCAGCTTAACCGAATTCAAAAACTGGTTTTACAGATCCACCTTCGCAAAGTCGGGGCTCCGATCATCGACGACGGAGCTAGGCGACGGAACCACCATACATTGCTGGGTACCCAAGACCCGAAGAGAGTCCAACCCCAATCTTCTCCTCATCCACGGGCTAGGAGCCAACGCATTGTGGCAATGGGGCGATATAATTCGCCACCTAACCCCGTCGTTCAATGTCTACGTGCCGGACCTTCTCTTTTTCGGTGAATCCTTCACGACCCGACCCGAGAGGAGCGAGTCGTTCCAAGCACAGTGCTTGATGCGAATGATGGAGGCTAATTCCGTAGGGAAGGTGAGTGTGGTGGGTCTGAGCTATGGTGGGTTCGTTGGGTACAGTCTTGCAGCTCAGTACGAGGGAATGGTGGAGAGAGTGGTGCTGTGTTGTTCTGGTGTGAGCATGGAAGAGAAGGACCTCAAGGAAGGTCTTTTCCCTGTTGATTTGGAAGAAGCTGCTAATATTCTGGTGCCACAGACGCCTGAGAAGCTTAAGCAGCTTCTTGCCTTCACTCTTTCTAGACCTTCTACAGTCTCTTGGTTGCCTTCTTGCTTCTTTTCTGATTACATTGATGTAAGTCACTCTTCTCCATCTCTCTCGCTTCCACATTTTTGCAAAGGTTAAATTCTCATTTTGGTCATGAATTATAGGATAATTTTTGTTTTGCTCTCTAAATTATTTTGAGTAAGTTACACTTTGTACCTGTTCTATAGACTGATTTCACTTTGGTACCATGTTCTTTCAAGATTTGTTACTCTATTCTATCTTTTTTAGAGTACGAAAGTGTTAACGGTGCAAAGAACATTGTAATAAAATATCATTTTTGAAAGAATGTGGTACCAAAACGTTAACGATGCAAAGAACAGGGTACCAAAGTGTCACTTTTGAAATAACAGGGTATCAAAGTGTAATCTATCCACAAAATAGGGTACCAAAGTATAATTTACCTAATTATTTTTTGTTTATTTTAGTGCTTAAATTTTCTGATTTGTTCTATCGTTAGTCTCGTGCTAATTTTTGCTGTCATCTTTCACCTGTACACCTAATTATAATTCAAAGACCAAAATGAGATTTTTAACCTATTTACCAAACTTATACAAGTTAGAGACTACCCGTCTTTGGAACGTGCAAGGACAAAATTATTTTTCTAATGTTACACAATTATAAGTTGTTGTACGCTTGTATCACTGTGATGGCAATGAATATGATTTGGTGGATTTTGGTAGGCAATGTGCAGGGACTACGTAGAAGAGAGGAGAGATATAATCCGAGCAATTGTCAAGGGCCGAAAACTATCTGATCTTCCCAAGATTTCTCAGGTTCGTTTTCTGCTTCACTCTAACTTGGATCCTTTTTTCACATTTTCATTGGACAGTTATGCTGAGAGGAGTTTTATTTCACTTGTTCTCACTTCTGAAGCACAGCCTACGTTAATTGTGTGGGGAGAAAATGACCAGATATTCCCGTTGGAATTGGCTCACAGATTGAAAAGGTTAATTTCATGACACTCTTATCCTACTCAATCTCATTTTGTGACTCCCTCACCAATGATTGTTTGACTCACTAGATTTGGAACACAGGCATTTGGGCGACAATGCTGAACTAGTGGTGATTAAGAATGCAGGGCACGCCTTCAATGTTGAGAAGGCCGAGGAGTTCTGCAACGCCTTGACCTCCTTCCTCAAGGATTTGAAGCCTCCCGCAGTTTCAGACACCCCATCTCTCAATTCTCAAACCAATATTACAGCATGAGTTTCAAATCTAAGAATCAAAAAATCAATTTTTCTAGTGTTCCTCTTACTAGCTCCTGTTCAAATTGTCCATTGAAGCAATTCATTGTACAGGAATTGACTGGTTTCAAATAGTGTGACACAACAAGGGGGTTTGGAGATGAATGAATATATTATCATTGGCTGCCATTTTTTGTGTCTACATGGTGTGTGAGATCACACATTTACACTATGTATGTATGAGACTGAGCATGCCCTCGTTTAAAACTCCCATCAGCAACCAGATAAAGTGATAAACAATAGATTTAAGCGTGACAGGGATAATACCGTCCAAACATAATTTATCATCAACCGAGTAACAGACAGTAATGTCATTGTAAGGTTCATAACAAGGGGTGATACCGTCACAATCACAAGTCTAATCTAACAATTATTAATACAATCCAAACAGTTTTTAAGAACCTGATTCTTCTACTTCTAATCTAACGCTGGATTAACTGCAGCTCCACTGTGACCAAATCCATTCTCTACAGCGCTGTTCACTATCCAAACTAATCTGCAAAGTGAAAACCAAATCAGGTAAAATCTATTCCAGTTTTAACTTTTAAGAGATAGCATAGCACCAGTTGTAAAATGAGTGAAATCAATGAATACAAAACTTACAGTTTTATCTTGCCTCTACTTGAGATTCATCAGCTTTTGATTGCTCAGCTGCCAGTTTGAATCATGATAATTAAAAGATTCAGCATTCACTCTTTTTTGAAATAAAAAATTTTCAATGGGAAATATGAACTCTATGATGAAGAGAATTTTTCTAATTGCTAGGGGCACAGCCAATTTATCAAGTGCCTTTTGTGATTACAAAAGGAAAGAAAAAGCGGGATAAAAATGTTCAACCAAATAACACTACTCATATCTTGAGCATTGCAAAGGGAATGAATCATGTAACTATATCCATTAAACTTGAGACAAAGTGACAAACTAAATAAAATTCCCAGGATGGATTCAGAAAATGAAGGTGCTTTTGGACATGGTAGCAGACTACTGCCAAGTATTAACATTGGGTGCAACTTAAGGACTTCAGAATTTGATTTCCAAATCTTGAAAGTGATTTAATTAGAGAAATGCTGTTTTGAATTATCATAGGTGATGTTCGAAACCTCTGATCTACTGTCTGCCATTTGAACCAAATTCACTAGAAAGATTATCACGTTATGAACTACATGCCATGGACTGCATGCATCACAAAAACATGGCCAAACAATTCCAAGTTCGAACCCAGAAAGTAGCAATCTCAATCACGAGACCGAGAAGTAAGAACTGCTTCATACTAGGATAACCTCAGACTATAAGCTTGATGGCCCAAACAATGAAAGCATTATTTAATGATAAATTATTCTATCATAGCTAAATTAAGAGAGTAAATTTATAATAAAAACCAAGCAAAACTGCAAGGAACCCAATGCATCAATTTAGATTATCACATTTTGGGGGTTCCATAAAACCAAAATAATAATATATATATATATACTATCAAATTTGGAAGGTATAATCAAAGAAAGACCCCTAATATCAGGTAGGAGGAATATCATAAAATTACCTCCCTCCTCAGTCAGGTCTGAGGTCCATAAGGTGAGATTGTCCCTCAAAAGCTGCATAATAAGAGTACTATCCTTGTAGGATTCTTCATTGAGATTATCTAGTTCAGCAATGGCCTCATCAAATGCTTGCTTAGCCAGATGGCAGGCCCTGCATATATAAACAGTAAACATAAAACAAGGTCATTTGTGTGTGTAAATACATATGTATGAACTTCTAAATAGGATTAGAAATCCATTGTACATTTGTGTGTGTAAAACAACTCTAATACACGCACACGAAACCACTCTAAATAGGATTAGAAATCCATTGCTGTCCCATGAAAACAAAGTCTATACTCAGGGGAATATAGGAGAATAGAGAAAAAAACCTCTCAGGGGAGTTTAATATCTCATAGTAGAAAACAGAGAAGTTCAATGCCAGACCAAGTCGTATTGGATGAGTTGGGGGCAGATCAGAGGCGGCAGTGTTACTGGCAGCCTGCATTTAACTAATTATCAGTTTCTAGTAGCATAATAAGAGGAGTCATACAAGCAACAAAATAAGTTCACCTCATATGCCCTTAGTGACTCGTCTGCAGCTGCTTTTCGATCATCACCCGATTTGAACTCAGCTAAATAGCGGTAATAATCCGCTTTCCTGTGCATGGAAGAAACAAGACTCATGATCCCAGCAAATACGGAAACAAACACACATAGAAACTGACACAGAAATGAGCTTGCTGACTAGATCAACTCAGAAAACCAAGACTAGTGAAAGTCCCACTCTTTCAAAACACAAAATTATGAATTATTAACTAATAAAACATGATACACATGGAGGCACCTTTGCCGAAGCATTTAAACATGATTCAACTAAACATACCCACCTCCCAACAAAAATATATGTTCAATAAAAACGTACCATCCTAAAAACACTGCGTCATAAGATACTGGAACAACTGAATCTACAAGGGAAGAAGACACTATTCAAAACTCACATCTTATAGTAGAAAATAGTTGATTCCCCAGTTGAGGAAGCTGGAAGGAGGTGCTTGTCTATGACTGATAGTATGTCATAGCAGATATTTGAGAGCTCATCTTCAACCCTCTGCCTGTATTCCTTTATCCTCTTCACACTCTGATCATTACCCTTGCCTTCCTCCTTTTGCTCAATGGAAGATAGTATCCGCCATGATGCCCTTCTTGCTCCAATTACATTCTTATATCCAACGGAGACAAGGTTCCTCTCCTCCACTGTCAGTTCCACATCCAATTTAGCAACTTGCTTCATTGCTTCAACCATATCTGCAAGAAGGGGAAAAAAAATAGAAAGATGCATAATCGGACAAAATGGATAGAAACACTTAAAACTACATAGTTTTTTTGACATTAGTCATTTAACACCAGTATTAAAATGATCTAATTTAAATTTTCAAATTCAGGTAGACTTTTTAAGATAAAACTTAACAAACAGCCACTTGCTATTTTATCAGCGTTAGCATTTGAACAAATTAATGAACTTAGGTTACAAGAAACAAGAAAAGTCCAACATGCATTAATGGATTCATTACACTAAGAAAGTTATTATCTTTCGTTGAGTTTCGAAGACCTTGTAAACATTAACTTGTTTTTCAGCACAACCAGCAGAAGGAAGTGAAGTCAGTAGGTAAATCCGAGTCTAAAAACTAAAAAACGTCAAGACACTGCTATTAATCTAACATTTCAGTAAGCCAAACCATACAGTACCAAAGTCCTCACATGATTGCGAAAGAACAATACCAATTAGAGGAACCAGCAAGGCCGCAAAAGAAGAAGCAAAAAAAGAGAGATAGAGTAAGAAAGAAAGCAAACCATCGTATCTCTCGGCTTGTTCAGCGAGTCTTGCCAAGTACAATTGTTGCTCCCTCTGCTTCTCCATGGTTTCTCTGATGACTGAATTTTCTGGGTGTCTTTCTCAGGTCTGATATTTTGTTTTATAAGGTAACTGACACACCCCAAAAGGGGTACCGTTGGATTTGGGTTTAAGGAGTCGGATCCATGGGTAGGATCGGAAATGGGACTGAAAAATCTCAGCCGTGGGATTGAATATCAGGCCACAGAGATTAGAGAGTCGCATGTGAAGGTGACGTGGACAACGGTGACCACTGACGGCTGTCTGACAGAATGCTGATTCTGATGCTTATGCAATACAATGGACTTCCACACACACATTCTGGTCTCGGTCTCATACACGCCTTTTTGCCCACAAATCACACTCCCTCGATTTGGGTTCGCTTTCACATGTTGTTAGTATATATACTACGCATCATTTTTATTGTTGGTTTAACCGTTAAACCAATGGTATACAGTTTTATTAATCAGGCTTCATTTAGAAATTGGCTTATTATACTTGAAAGGAAAATTATAAAAAAAAATGCATTAATCTATTTGAAACATATTTTTCTTCTGTCAAGGTGCAATTTTAGGCTCTTATTTTTTTTTTGGTTAAATTGCAATCTAATTTTTTTTTTTAATTTTGATTTTATATCTTTTTCAAAATCTTCGTTCCTTGGTTTCAACGACTAAATAGGGTCATATCTTAATCGGTTCATGTCTGATTACGACAAGTTCAAAATTATATGTTACTCTCGACGAGTTCTTTTTCTGTTTAATTGTAAGTAAATAATGTTAAATTGAATTTTGAAAATGTACCCTAACAAAGACAATTAATTTTTCATGTTTAAGTTAAAGACAAAATCTTATTTTGGTCCCTAATATTTACTCCAAATTTCATTTTGGTGCCCTAATATTATTTTAATGTTTTGATCCTTAATATTTTCCAACAATTTCATTTTGGTTCTTAATATTTTTTAATAGGTTCAATGATTGGTCCCCAATTGTTGAATATGGTCATATCTCTCTCTTGTTTTATGTCCGAATCAACAAAACAAAAGCTACGAGTTACTCTAAGTTCTTTCTCTATCGAATTGGAGTCTTTGACAAATGAAGTATCGAATTTAAAGTCGAGTCTGATCATGGACCTATCATTTTATAAAGTTAGTATTCCAAAAAATGGGCATGGTTAAAATATCAATACCAAATCCGAGAGTACTGTTTGACTTCATTTGTCGATGGCCCAAACGTGACGAAAAAAGAACTCATCAATAGTAACTCAGCTTTGATTTTGTCACATTCGAACTTGAAACGAGATAAATATGACTAACTTTGTGAAACACAGGATCCACTTTTGAGTCTGATTTGAGGCCTGATTTAACTTCATATGTGACAACTCAAATTGGAAAAAGAAAGAACTCATCATGAGCAACTCATAGCTTCAATATCGTTGCATTCGGACTTGAAACTAAAAAATATGATCATATTTAGTAGTTAAGGACCAAAATAGAATTGTTACAAAATATTAAGGACTAAAACAAAATAAAAAAACTTCAGGGACCAAAATAGGGCTTTGATTTAAATTAAATAAAAGGATAATAAATAGAAAGATGAAATTCAAATGAGTTGAGGTGCCGTGGACAATAATGTCCAAAGCAGATTCTCCTGCGAATATCAATACTCAACGATGGTTACAACTTACAACTTGGTGGACGATGGTTTTCAGAGTTTCTTTCCAAGGCCCTCTGCACCAACACTTGTCTTTGTCACTTTATCACAGGACCAACATCTGACTCGCATTCCATCTTATCAATGTTAACTTTTTCAGAATAATCAAGCATCCAGTACATCAATATGATGACCAATACGTAACAGGAATAAGCAGGATTTACAATCATTGATTCCCGATAAGAATTAACTTATAAAGTAATGGTCAACCTTAAGTAAACCTACATGGCAAAGAATTACAGACTTCAGCTTGAGTTTGCTACTTATAAACTATTCACAATCGGAGTCTCAAATTTTCTAAGTGCTGAATGAAGAAGTATTCTAAGCCGTATGGCCAAAAAAGGATATATTACTTCATTCAGTAAACATAATCGACCTTCTTAGGACCATTCGGACATGTAATTCCCATCACGGGTTTGAAGATAATCCTAACACAAGTTATTGCCATATTTCGAAGCCAACCTTTTCAAAGCATATATCAGAATCTCCAATCTCAGTGGAAAGCTGGTCATCAGTACAATCCCCTTACTGGTGCATCCCACGGCTGGTGCTTGCCTCCCCAATTGAAACTGTGGCAAGGGACTTGGAAGCCCATGCTTTAGCATTCATTGCTCCTTCCTGCAGATTACTTCTCTTGCATGGCTCTTTAAGACAGCTAATAGACTGTGTTATTCGCTTTAGATATACCAAAGGGTGTTCCAGCAAGCTCCCTAATCTAATATATTGGATAACACCTCTCCAAACACAATGAATACAAAAAATAAGCATAGGGAAAATGTAGTAAAGCAGTCTCAAAAGCACAAAGGTAGAAGCCAGTGCTAAATATGTTTCCTGCCGCAACATATTCTCTGGAGATCTTGCCCAAGAAAATGGACAACTCTCTGGATCAGTACTACCATGCTTCTCCTGAACCGACAGGCTCTCAATTTTCTCAAGAGATGGTTGATCAAGTGAAGCAGTATGAACCCCTGCATTTACCAAGAAAAAAAAAATACAAGACAATGATTTAGATTGATTGCTCATATGTAACATGAAAAAGAAAATTAAATTTTTCGCACATCATATTACATCCTTAATTATAGATGGTAAGTGGCTCTTCCACCCTTGAAAGAAAAGAAAAGAAAAGAACATAAACACTTCAGCCTTGGCTGTGCTTAACAACAACAGCCTACTCCTCAAACTGCAATACAGGATAGGGCAGAGGCAATTCACATTAACCAAAATCGCAAATCCAAGTATAATATTCACTGTAACCAAACTTCAAAGAAAACAATGAACATCCTGTGGGAAAATTACACTCAACCAAATGAATCAGATAATGCCCACAGCACAGTAGGTTGCCGAAATCCAGCCATTTCTTCTATGTATGTTTAGAAATTAAATAATAACGTGAACCGTTTCATGTTCATTACTGGTGGGCTTTCAGGTAGGCTATGAAATGAATTTAAATAGTTCTTACTTCTTACAACTTACTCATTTTAAAGCAACAAAAATTATCCACATCAGAAGATTTCTTGTAGACCTAGCTGGGTGAGCAGATTTGTACAAACATACTAAAGAAACTAAACCTGAATCTGAGTAGAGGCTCGCATGAGTGGACTTACCAGTAACGTCACTGTAGAAGCTTAAGAGAGAGCCAAGGGTCCGGGATCCATGATATCGAACTCGCATGGTAGAATTTAAAATGAACAGTGTAGGGAAACCATGAACACCATATTTTGATAGTATGCTGCAATAATTGGTTGAAGTTACTTTCAGCAAAGAAAAAATGCACAGAAAAAACCATGAAAATGAGAACACAAACCTTGGCCTGATGGTTGATTCTTCAACAGCAAAATGTGGGATGGAGGGATAAAGGGAAGACAGGATGGAGAAACTTGGTCTAAATATCCTAGAGAAAGGGCACCAAGATGCATAGAAGAGTACAGCCACATAATCATGACTATTCTTGTGAACCATATTTAGTGCCTTTAGCAATGAAATTTCATCTCCCTGCAAAATAGAATATATAAAGTCCATAAGAACTATGTTTTCAATTTCCTATCATCAATGCCAGCAGAGTTCCCATCATTGTGAAGCTTACATGATCAATAAAAGAAAACCAACAATATGCCAAAACGCAGATCAAAACTACTCGCTAAGGATGCCAAAATCTCATTTGTGGTGTGGACAGCTGGAAAACTTAAAGTGATGAAATCACACGAAAATATGAAAATCCAATAGTAGCTCATAGCCTCATACGGTCATACTATATGGAAACATGCAGTATATATATTAGTCGATTATCAATCAAGATCCAAATTTAGTAATGCGTCTTATGCACGGACAACAGAAAACTTTGGTAATCAGTGTGCCAGTGCCAAAGAAAGCCTCAAGTCAAGGCTCAGTTTGATTTTCTCATAAGTTTTTTTTATCTTCTAAAAGCAAAACCACTGTTTTAGAATAAATTATCGCAACCCTTCCAAAATTCTTGAGATGCTAATTTGACATTCATAGTATTAATAGTGCAACGATTACACGTTTCAACTAATCCTGAATCACTACTGTTTAAAGAATTACACAAGAAAAATCCTAAATCGACGAATGAATTGGCAGACAAAGACAGAAAGCTGAAACATCATGTAATCAATCAAAAAAGCAAAACAAAAGAGAAGTATTAACCTCGGTAACAGCAACATATTCGATGGATCCAACAGTATCGCTAGGTGAGCAGCTCCAATCTGGAAACCCTAAGATCGATTCGGAAAGGGACTTGGTAGGGCAGAGGGAATTTCGCAAAGAAGGAGTAGGCGGTTGGGCGGCGCAGGCGAGGCTGGCGAAGAGGAAGATAGAGAAGACGAAGCGGAATCCCCAAACACCCATCCGGAACGGAAGGATCCCAAGGAATTGAAAAGAGCTGGGACCCACCCACCGTAAGCGGAAATGGAAACACAAATCCTAGAACATGGAAACGGAATTCATAGAGAGATGAAGAAGGAAGAGAATGCAGAATGGTGAATGTGACACACGGCGCACCGTGTTGAGATTTTAGATGAAGGAGCCGACGTGTCTGAATATGAGTGGACATTTATTTTATATATTCGGTTGGGTTGGGTTAGTTTGGGTGACGAAGGTTAAGGCGTTAAGCGGTGCTGGGGGATCACCATCAAGCTTAAGCACTCACAACTCACTCATGAAAGCAACAACACCACATGGAGAAACGGAACGGAATCAGTATCACCGTTCACCAAGCTGACCAACGCAACGCAAGTAAGGTCCCCAACATAATCTTTTTTTTTTTTTTTTTTTTTTTTTTTTTTTNTTTTTTTTTTTTCTTCGTTAGAGTCTGCAACATAATCAAAACTCCTTACATCCCTCTGATTTCCAAAAAAACAATCATCCCAAACTTTAGAAACCAATTCAGGCATTCGGCCTTTAATTTATTATTTTAAAACTATGATTGTCCATTATAGCATTGTTAAATAATTTGGGCTAAGCATCTTGACCATTGGATTTGGTCAAATGTTTGGACCATCAAAATGAACCAAAAATTATATGAGCTTGGGCTTAAATTTGAAGATATACCCCTGGTGCTACTGGAACGTACTAAGATTGAAGGGGAAAGAATAAAAATTCAGTCCAACCAATTTTGATTTTGATGTGCTCAATTGTATTGCACTATTTTGATACTGACAGTTAAACCACCAGTCCACCACCATTATATTTATAAGAGAAAAATAGGTTAATTATACAATTATAAATTATTATTCATAGTGGTATTAATTTATCAACCGCATATAATCACCAAAAATCAAAATAGTCCCAGGCTGGGCCTTTTTTCGAACGAGTTAAGAATCAATTTGACCGAAATCACCTTACTGTATTCATAGGTGAAACACGACGTTATCTAAAGAAATTAGTGACACTATATATAGATGTATTATATATAAATTATACAAGTAAGTAAGTTGATACATGTAATTAGGATTAATTGACATAAACAATTCAAGGGATCTTTATGAAGCAATGTGTTAAGTTACATTGTGATAGGGGAAAAAGTAAGGATATTATCCGTTATATTTGCTAATATTCACCGGATTTTATCCATTATATTTGCTGATATATTAGGTCATCCAAGATCTTACCCTTTTAGGGATGAACAAATGATATACCTTGATTGATCACTCGTATGTTAGACACTACACCACATGAATATCACTCGCGTGGATGATCCTTATCAATTATCACAATCCTAATATAATAATCCCTCATATAGTAATTTCTCATGACACAATTCATGAGATCCTGATATATTTTACTGATACTTCAACCACTTTCTCTCTTTGGCAAGGCTCGCTCTTGGCAAACCTCATCATATAAATAGTATTGTCAACTGATAGCTTTTTTTTTTTGGCCTGAAAACTCTGATAGTTTTATAAGGAAACAAGTCCAACATTTTTAACATATCTTGCTCCAATCTTCACAATTCAATATATGTTCCATATCACGTATGATCACTATCAATCACGTACTTAGACATCATCAACTATGCTCCACTTTTCTCTATATAAGTACATGTATTGAAATCCTAATAAAGGTTGCTAACTCCTCCAAACTCTTACTATTTTTTCTCAACTCACTTATAACTTAAATTTAAAAGTGGATTTACATATCCAAAGGTATACTCCCACGGACCTACTTTTATTTTTCCATTTGCTATTTAAATGAAGAAAATTAAAAAAAAAACATATATACATGTATATGAAATGAAACTCCTCTTTTGTTTTTTGTCTTGGTCATATAACTCATATTCTAAAGCGCTTGATCCTATATATGTACTAGAATGGAAGACGTTGGTGAACTAAGGAAGTTTGTTGGGCCATGCTTCTTGCGCAACGTTAAGAGCCACTTTTCTTTTTTTTTTTTGTAAGGAAGAGCCGCTGTTTTAATTGATGCCTCTTATTAACTTAAGAGCCACTTTTTAATTGAAACGTTAAGAGCCACTTGGCTTTCCTAACTGCCACTAGAAATAATTGCTTAGAGTTGGATGTAATCTGATTTGGCTAATGTGAACCGTTGACAATTCTTCAAACATTAGTGCTGAACACACAAAAAAAAGTATGATGCACGACAGGACGAAGTATTTTTTTGTCCCAATCTTTTGTGAATCCGTACATATTCCTCATTTGTATCGAGTAAAATATAAAAACAGATATAAATATTTTGGCTTAAGTGCACTTTTGGTCCCCTAACTTTCGCAAAGGTCTCAATTTGGTCCCCTAACTTTTTTTGTTGCAATTTTGGTCCCCTTACTTTCGCAAAAGCCTCAATTTGGTCCCCTAACTTTTTTTGTTGCAATTTTGGTCCCCTAACTTTTGAAAACGTCTCATCGTTGGTCCCCTAACTTTCGCAAAAGTCTCAATTTTGGTCCCCTAACTTGGGACCAAAAGGGGACCAATGGTGAGACGTTTTCAGAAGTTAGGGGACCAAAATTGCAACAAAAAAGTTAGGGGACCAATGGTGAGACGTTTTCAAAAGTTAGGGGACCAAAATTGCAACAAAAAAAGTTAGGAGACCAAATTGAGACCTTTGAGATAGTTAAGGGACCAAAAGTGCACTTAAGCCAAATATTTTTAAAAAAACTACAGAAACTGAAATGATAAGACGATAAAGTAAGTTGTAGTTTTGTCTCAATAGTAATAAATGACAAGTTGGGTTATTTCATTTTATAAATCTTGCAAAAATATGCGCAAAAGCATAGGTAGTGGGTGGATAAATATGAAATTGAACAGTTAGTAGTTGGGAACGATGACAATGTCAATTTATATAATGTAGGATTATTTTATAAAGGTCTAAATGATACACTCAAGAAGAAGAAAGGCAAAATGGAGAGACAGAGAAAGGACTAAAATGGAGGAATGCAAAACAATTTCGTACTAGAATGGAAATTGTACAGCAGGAGGCCCCATTCGAGTTGGGCAAAACTCCAAGACTCTAAGTCTTCATAATTCTTCAATGATTCCCTCTTCTCAGTACTCTAGATATTTATATTGAAATGTAAAACAGAAAAACAACTTCTATACTAACTGCATAACAGAATCACTCCTTGAGCATTGAAATTGCAGAGTTGCTAACTGATTTCTAACTTGATAAGCTTGGGACCACACATGACATGCTTCCTTTACTAATTCAGCCCTTCATTATCTTACTTGGCATCCACCTCAGCATCTACATCAGCTACCACTTCCACTTCACCCTTTGGTATGTATCATTATCCACCCCTACAAAATCAACCTTGTCCTCAAGGTTGAGAATCAAGGACAAGAAAAAAAAACTGCACCATTGCTATAAATTGGAAATAAAAATCAGCCCAAAACAAATGAGCAGTTGCAATAGTATAGTCGATAGGTTCTAACAAGTGGAATCTGCAGTTGGCAAGAAGCTGCACTCTCTTGGATAGCTGGTCACGAAAAAAAAAATGGCCTACAGGATCAAAAGGGAAGAGTAATGCAAAGATTTGAGTACTTTGCTTCCTCAACCATTGTGGGATATTACATACTAAACTATCAAGAGAGCCCCCCGGATCAAAAACAATTAAAACCTTTGCTGCACCAGTCAAGGAACCCAATATAAGACCATGCAAGATAAAAAATGGATGATTAAAAGAGGCATTTGAATAAGAACATGCTTGTGTAGGCCCTACTGTCATCATAGCAATTCCCTTTACTTCTTCATATTGCATATTAAAAATTGCAGCACACAACCCTACATCAATGAGTGTGGGCTCCAACTTAACCTTCTCACACCTTTCTTGAAGTATGTTATGAAAGTGAGTCATGTTTCCACTCACATAGTTTTCCTCCAAGGTAGACGTTGAGCATGAAATTGTGGCATTTAGCTTTTGATTTCTGTGATCCTCAACAGTGGCCCCAACCTCTCTTTAGGTCATGGATGGATGAATGGATGAACAAAACACACTCTCAATTATTGGCCCATCACAACACTCACAAATAATCACAATATTCCATTTCAATCTAGCTATTGTAGCAACCTCAAGGAAATAATTCTTCTGGATAGGTGTAAAGCACAATTGCAATTGTAGATAGGTGTCATATTCCATCGTGATGAAGACACAAACTATGCATAAAAATCTGAGGGTCAAAATCTGTCTCCAAATGATTGTCTTATGTCTACCTAGTGGAATTTCAATTTTCTGAGGGTCAACACTGACAGTGAGATCCGCACACTTGGAAACATGATGAACATACTTAATAAGCAAAGCATGAGTTGTCAATGGCCAGTTCAATGACCTCTGAATTCCAGGATCAAATATAAGAATAAACTCATCAATCAATTGGGAGGAGTAAAATTGTTTATCATAAGTGAATGGACACACTGATTTTCGTTCATCTCTTTGCCACAATGCAAAAATAGCTGAGTAGGCATAAGAATTGGATTGGAATGATAAAGTATATGCATATGAAGGATCGAAATATAGAGGACAGAGTACCTCGAATTTCTGGCCATCCAAACGAAACTCAGTATGAAGCAAAAACATATCAACATCGGAACTCAGTTTGAAGGCGCACTCTACACTAGGCTTCACCACTGGACCTTGAAACAACACGTTAACGTCAAGAACTGTTATAGCATCAGGTGTCGTGATAGATTTAGAAGCGATTTCGTTAACATCCGCATCGGTGCCGCACAACACATACAATTCCGAAAACTCAAAATCGATATCAATCGATTCTTGAAGCAGATCGAAATCCCCTGTATCGTCTTTCATTTGCGTTTGAGGCTCTGATTCAGGTTTGAATTGATGATGTAATATGGAAGCGCGATCGTCCGTGCCGAGGAGATCTGCGGAACTGGTATCCGTCGTTCCAAGACTTCCAACTGCATCGTCATGAGCATTGTCCAATTGCTCTATTTCAAATCCAGCCAAAACGGAAACGTGAGACGCCGCAATAATTTCACCTACGCCGTCATGAGCAAGAACTGAAAGATCCTCTGCTTCAGCGGCAACTAGCGCATCCGAAGACGTCGAACTGTCGGCTTCGACATCCATCAAACACCTTGCGATCTGCGATGACAGAGTTTCAGAGTGCGTCCCTACGGCTGGTGGTGGAAAAACTTGGTCAAATTTGACTGTGAAATCATCGATAGCCTTAGCGAGGGATTTGATTTGCGATTCCAAGCTATCAAAGCGCTTGGCAGTGGCAATGGCATGAGCGTCAGTGATTTCCTTCAAATGATGAAGGTCGGCAGCGAGTTGAAGTAATTCAAATGCTTCTGCCATGATAGGAGACAATGAAAGCACCAAATGATACACTCAAGAAGAAGAAAAGCAAAATGGAGAGACAGAGAAAGGACTAAAATGGAGGAATGCAAAACAATTTCGTACTAGAATGGAAATTGTACAGCAGGAGGCCCCATTCGAGTTGGGCAAAACTCCAAGACTCTAAGTCTTCATAATTCTTCAATGATTCCCTCTTCTCATTACNATACACTCAAGAAGAAGAAGAAGAAAGGCAAAATGGAGAGACAGAGAAAGGACTAAAATGGAGGAATGCAAAACAATTTCGTAGTAGAATGGAAATTGTACAGCAGGATTCGAGTTGGGCAAAACTCCAAGACTCTAAGTCTTCATAATTCTTCAATGATTCCCTCTTCTCATTACTCTAGATATTTATATTGAAATGTAAAACAGAAAAACAACTTCTATACTAACTGCATAATAGAATCACTCCTTGAGCATTGAAATTGCAGAGTTGCTAACTGATTTCTGACTTGATAAGCTTGGGACCACACATGACATGCTTCCTTTACTAATTCAGCCCTTCATTATCTTACTTGGCATCCACCTCACCATCTACATCAGCTACCACTTCCACTTCACCCTTTGGTATGTATCATCCTTTATATATGGGGTAGATTTCAAATTCATCCTTTATGTTTCATTTGTTTTAAATTAACCTTATATGTTTCTACAATTTTTTAAATTAGTACTAAACCTACTTTTGAGACGAGATTTGACTTAATTTGCCAACGATTTCAACTGGATAGAGAAATAACTCTTCAAGAGTTAACACATAGTTTTGAACTTGTCATATTCCATTTGAAACGAGAAAGATATGATCAATTTCGTTTGTTTGACTGTAAAACAAATTATTCACTTTTGGAGACTTAATTTAACCTCATTTATTGACGATCCCAAAATATTCATCAAAAGAAATTCGTAATTCTAGATTTATCATATTTATGTTTAAAACGAGATATATATGATCACACTTGATATTTTTGAAATCAATTTGACGAATTATAACAATATCTAAGACTAATATAAAATAAATAAAATACAAAGGACGAATTTAAAATCCACCTTATACTTAAAATACCAACTTGAAGTTTTGGCCTTTGATTAATTTTAACAAGAAAAAACCTACTTTTTAATCCCTCAATTGGTGGACGATGAAGAAGAGGAGGAATCGAAGAGGAGGAGGAGGATTCTAGGTGACTGGGAAGGAAGTTGAAGAAGAAGATGAAGAAGAGGAGAGCGTGAAAACTTCATAATGGCCTTTGGTTTTTTTTTTTGTGTTTATGATATTGAAATGTTATATATGTTGCATTCAGGTCCTTTTTATGAGGTGTAAAATGAAAATATGAGTAGGATATATTATTAGGATGCCAACTCAGCATTTAACAGTCACCTAACAGTGACACATCATCACTTAACAGCTCAATGATTGAAGGACCACACTTGAGGGACCAAAACGTAGACGGAAGTGTACAATTGAGGGACTGAGTTGTAATTTCCCACAATTCAGGGACCAAATCTTTGACTCAGTAACAATTGAGGAACCAAAAAATAAGTTTTCACTTTTAACAAATGGATCGAGTGTTGAATCCATCACAGGTAAGGTAGTTGGTGGTACCATTACCATGACTCTTTGAGTGTTTTACAGTGGCAGTGAGGCAACATCGTTCGTCAAATTTGTACGGTACGGTCCCTTATTTTCCAGTTTCCACTTTCCACAAAGAAAATTGAAAATTGTTGCAACTGACCCCAATTCCTGTCGTAACTCGTAACTCGTGAGACGTACCCAGTACCGTACACAATAATACCATTTACTTGTGATGTCACCACCGACTCAACTCGACCTTTATCTGTTTGTCAGTTCATGAATAAATTCAACATTAATAGATGCTAAAATCAAGCCACCATCAGCATTCAGCAACGTCCAACACTAGAATCAGCGTATTATTACAAAGAAACGAACAACCACATACAGCATTGAGCAAACCCAAAAGAAACAAGACAAACGCCGAGTCACCGATTCAACATATAGCTCTCGCCAGACGACAGTTAATAACAACCACTCAAACACGCGACCAAATGACGCTCTCGCCATGCTATCAAAGCATGAATCATCACCTACACTAGGGAGGTTTTGTACACGTATATTTCATTTAAAAAAAATTGAAGTATTTTTTATACATCATAGTGATCATACTTTAAACGGTGAATACGACAGTTTTCAAGGATAAAGAATTTCCATGGAATTGTAGCAACTTGTGACAATTTAATTTTGAAATTGTCAAATCTATCATTGGAAGTGAGATATATATAAAAAAATAACTTAGAAAACAAGCTATTTTAAACGAAATTATTTAATGAGTTATATTCGTACAAAAAAATATTTAATTTTGACGCGTGTATTGTGATCTCCCACTCAAATATATTATAAACATATATTGTTTGTTTTTCAATTGATCATATCATGATATAAACAATGTTTTCTCTTTTCAGATCGAAGGCGGATGGTGTTCAATGAATAATGAAGCACTTCGATCATATCTTGAAAGAATAAAATGGAAAGTGATGAACTAGGTTCTGGCATGGGCCTGGTTCAGATGAGGTAATTCAGGGTTGATGGTTACCTGCAAGACAATGAACACACAAGGTAGCCCTGCGATTCACCTCCGATGCTTAAGTTAGTAAGGGTTATGAGCTCAATAACGTCAATTGACTAAGTAGAGAGCGTACCTTTTTCCAGTGTGGAGGATTAACCTTTTATACTGGCCGATGGCAATCTGCTGTGATCTTGCCATAAATGCCTGGATGCTTGATTTTGATCCTAGCTGATCTGATTGTGATCCTTGGCTCCCACGTAATTTCCTTTTCTGTGAAAGATGCCTTGATGACCAAGGCGTTATCAAGGGAAGGATCTCTGATTGACCTGTCTTGATTGACAGCGGATCTTTGAGCGATGCTTGATTGGTTTTTGATTGATTCAGAGAATGTTTCCTTATTTATTGGTGCGTGGACGCCCATATTTTTCGTGACTGCGGGCGTCCTTGGCTAAGCGTGATGTAGGGCGTTTACGCCCAGGTGACCCATCTGGTGGGTTTGCAGCCTGCTGGGTCAAGGGCATATTTTACCATTTGGGCCTCCTTTTATTGGGCATCAGAAAGTGGCGGTGTATCTGTGTGGCTAAGGAGGGAAGATTGCCAATCTTAGATTGGGACCTGCGTGCCCAAAGTATTAGTATAATTTCCTAGCATTAGTTATATTTTATAAATAATTATATTTTAGTTATTTTTAGGCAAAAGCACTCATATCGTCCCTAAACTTTACACCTGTTATCAATTTCGTCCATAATTTTTTTTATGTCAATTTCGTCCCCAATCTTTCACATTTCTGTCAATTTTATCTTTTAACTAACTTCTTTTAATAAATTAACGACAGATTGTATCTTGTTTTTCAATTTAAGTTAGGATTTGAGTTTCTTTTTCTATCAATTTTATATTATATCTCGTTAGCCACATAGATTATGTCGTTAATATTTTACTAAAGTAAAAGCAAAGGATAAAGTTGACAAAAATGTGAAAGATTGGGACGAAATTGATAGTAGAAAAAGATTGGGGACGAAATTGACAGCAAGTGTAAAGTTTGGGGACAAAATGTGTACTTTTGCCTTATTTTTAAATTTTAATGAATGAAGGCAAGTCAACTCCTAGTTTTTGTTTTTTTTA
>QANZ01042214.1:90285-113553 GCA_003254925.1 Chamaecrista fasciculata
TAATAATAATAATAATAATAATAATAATAATAATAATAATAATAATAATAATAATAATAATAATAATAATAATAATATTATATATAAGCAACTTGTGTTGGCAAGATTTGTGGAATACTGGAATTTAAAATGATGTGGGGTCAAGGGGTCAAAATACAGATTGCGTGTTTGATGTGCGTATGGTTTAGTCTAAAGTTTTCCAAATAATACTTGTCTTCTCTAGTCTCTTCCACCCCCTTAATTTATTCCCTAACATAATCTCTACCTCGCATTATACCTTCCTACCTTCGCTTTTCTCTCACGCAGAATTTCGCTTTCTCTCAAACCTTGGTCGTCTGTTTTGTTGGAGTTTTGAATTAATTTAGGTTTTAATGAGTATGTAAAATATTAAAGCTACTTTTAACTCACTTTATATTCATACTGAAGGAACAAAGGAATGTGTAGATGGTTTTTTCTTCTCGGTTTTTTGATTTTTGGCTCTCTTTCTCTCGTGCCTAATAGGTTCTAAACTCGTCCCTTCCGAGACTCCTCTGTGATTTCAAGGATCCATGGTTGGTTCCTCTTTATCCCGGTATGTCTGTTGATCCTTCTTAGTTGAATTGATCATATTGGATACTGCAAATTCTAGAATAGATATTGGTTTTCTTGATCTTTGATTAATAAATGGTATCGGAGCTTTGGGTATTGGATCTGATTATGCTTGCCCTGCGTTTTTCAATTTGTTTTACAGCCTCAGTTCATTCGAATTCAAAAGTGTATGTGTATAGTGAACTTGGATGGAATTTTACTCTGAAATTATATCTATACATATGATTATTGTGGTTCTGTGCTGTACAAACTGTAATTGAAGTTTCGAAACACTATGAGAAATTGTGAGATCTGTAACAGAGGCGTTCTTTCCCTTCCTTTCTTTCTTAGATGATTTGAGTTATCTTTCTTGTGCATTCTTCAAATATGAGCTCATGTATCTCTCCCTCACGTTGAGACGATCGAAATTGTCTCTGGAACGGCATGAAAAGGTGCTGGAAAACAATGCGTTCTGGAGGTTTCTTGCTCCGGGTCCGTCCTGGTGTCGGCTCGGTTTTCCCAACCCGATTAGAGGTTGAAAACAACTTTATGGCACTAAACGGTGTCGTTTCAGCTGACCCTAGAAACTTGAACGCAGCATATAGATTATAGAAGAATTGTCAGGCTGTAATGGTCATTGACTCATTGTTGCACACTTTTGTTTATTGTTATTCATTGCTTTCTCATTTTATTCAATTATATTTGATTACTGATTAATTATATGTAATCTTTATGACTGTTTAATTGCTGATTAATTACATGTAATATATATCTATACATACATTCTTTTCGTCCAAATGGGTGATTGTTAGACTTTTTGAATTAATTTAGTCATTATATACGTTTTAAGAAATATGTGAAATATCTCCTTTGTAACTCATTTTATTAATGCCAAAGGAATTTGTAGATGGCTTCTACTTGGCTTTTGGTTTTTCGCTCCCCCTCTCTCTCAATTTTCTCTCGTCAATTGGTGCCTAGTATATTGTAGACTCTTCCCTTCTGAGACTCCTCTATTTGCAGGTATATGATTTCAAGGATCCATGGTTGGTTTCTCTTCCTATCCTGGTATGTCTCTTGATCATTTTTGTTTCAATTGACTATATTGGATTATTGTATTGTACTACAAATTATGGAATAGATATTGGTTTTCATGATCTTTGATTAACCTGCCAGTGGGTTGCAAAGTTTGCTTTGAGAAAACTGGATGGATGCCATTGTTGTGGTTGATAGAATTCCTTAGTATAAGAAACTAAATGGGAAATTGCTCATTTAACCTTTTGATCTTCATTTGGGTAGGTAGCTATTGGTGAAGCTTTGACGGGGAGAAAACTTTGCTACATATACAACTCTGGCAGGCAATCTAGAGATCTCTTCACCGGCCGGAGAAGGGATCGGTCCTTCCTTTTCCAGTTTCCGGCGTTGCTCAGCTCGGGTCCTCTCTCTTGTCCTGGGCCTTCCCACTGATTATGGCTAACTTTTGATTTGTTTGAGTTCTTTGCGATCTATATACTCAGACAACCCTTATTATAGCTAATCTCTGAATTAAGTAGAGATGTGATCGTGTGAGCGCTAATAAAGATCGAATAGAAAAGATCTAGTGATAATAAAGATCGAATAGAAAAGATCTAGTGATTGTTTCGGCTGCTGCAATGGCCATGTGTCGATGTTTCTCCGTTTTGATTGGAAGGAAGAAGGACAAGGTAAACTTGTTGAATTATGCTCTTTTTTTTTTATTTCTTTTTTAGTGAGGCTTTGTGTGGCCCAAAGATTGACCTGTTTTGCATCGTTTTGCTTGCTTTCTTCAGGTGAAAGAACATCCTTCAAAAGGGGGACTTAAAGCTCTGCATGTCAAAATAGAACAACCAAGATTATCGGAGACTGATGACTTGAGGCCAACCAATTTTGGTGTTACTGTACCATATGGGATCCAGAAAAATTCACGGAGCAATGTGAGAGTTATGAATCTTGAAAGTCCTATGAAGACTGAAATAGAGGAAGCTTATGAAGGGGAAGATGAGCATGAAGATTCAACCTCAATCAAGAGGGAACACTCTGACATGGATCTCCAAAGCCATGATGTTGTCGCTAGCAAAAGCGGATTTGACCCAAGAGATGAAGAGATAAGTTTTCCTATTTTATATGAAACTCACGTCACTAATCATTTTGAAGACAAAAACGATAAAGAGAGTCATAAGAGTGTCGATATGATGCAAAGTGGACATGTCAGTGACCCAGGGGTTGGCAAGGCTGTATTCTGGGCTTCTCCAAAGCTCAAGCGCTCTTGCTCCAACCTGGAAAGAAGAGATGTGCTGAGAAAGATGACTCATCAGTTTCCTTATTCAAGGTCACAGTCCTTTGAGGATTTACATGTATTATCAGAAAACCAAATGGATAATCTCGAAAGCCCCAAATCAGTATTGACTCATTGTAGTGCCGATAGAGTGATGTTGAAAAGGCGATCATCAAGTCAAGTTCTTCCCTCTGGAAGTAGAAGATTGTGGTGGAAGTTATTTTTGTGGAGCCACAGGAATATACACAGACCTTGGTTAATCAAACCAACACAATCACTTCCTTCTAATGCTGCTCCAAATAAGCAATTTGGGTACTCTTCAGACACCCTTGAACCAAAACAAGGTATGGCATTGAGAAACATGGAATCACCTGGATCATTTACTGGGGAATCCTCTGGAAACTACTGCATTGAAGAGAATATTGATAACCAAAGGTGGGACATGTTTCGCACTAGAGAATCAAGCCTGTGGCCCCAAAACCAGTGGGTTGCTTTCTCTACAGAATCATCCTCCTTGACAAGAGTAGATGAGTGGGTGAAAGATTTAGAAATCCACGATTCATCACTAGTGGATGGTGATGATGACAATGTGGGAAGCATTGCCTACCCACCATCTCCTGACAATGGTAGATCAATGGCCAAAAGCACAGCTCAGCTGGGTCGACATCCAGGCGTCAATCTTTCAAAGGAGATATTATATGCTAATAGCATTGTCCAATCTCTGAATCCAACTTCAACTTCAGCTCACATTATGGGTATAGGTTTAAATGCCATCCCCTCCATTTCACACTTCTCCAGTCTCCGCTCTATCAATTTGTCCAACAACTTCATAGGTATAACCTTACTACCTTAGCAGCAAAAATAGCTTTTAAAATAACGATTAATGGATTATTGATAACTAGCTTAATAGTCCGACTCTTTCACTATTTTATATGCAGTTCACATCACACCAGGACTGCTTCCAAAGGGTCTTCACACTCTTAATTTGTCAAGAAACAAGATCAACACCATTGAGGGCCTCCGAGAATTAACTCGATTGCGGGTACTTGACCTCAGTTACAATCGCATCGCAAGGATTGGACGAGGTTATTTTTCTCTTCTGCTAAAGCCTATTTGCTTTAACGTTAGTGGAGATTTACTTCTTGTTATACTTACTATGTCTGTTATCAGGGTTATCGGATTGTACACTTATTAAAGAGCTATATTTGGCGGGGAACAAGATAAGCGACGTAGAGGGTTTACACAGACTGCTGAAGCTGACTGTTTTAGACCTGAGCTTCAACAAGATCACAACAACAAAAGCATTAGGCCAGCTTGTAGGTAACTACAACTCACTCCAGGCTCTGAATCTTCTGGGAAATCCTATTCAGAGCAACATCAGTGATGAGCAGCTGCGAAAAGCAGTGTGTGGTCTTCTTCCAAAACTCTTGTACCTGAACAAGCAACCGATCAAACCTCAGAGAGCACGAGAAATATTGACAGACAGTGTGGCAAAAGCTGCACTTGGGAACAATAGTAGAAGCTCCAAGAGAAGAACTGTTAAGAAAGGTGGCCAAGGAGGATCACTTTCTTCCAGAAGCAGTGCCATTGTTGCCCCAAAAAGCAAGAACAAGTCAAGAAGTCGAACTCAAACTGCCCAGACGATTGTTAAAGGAACAAATCGTTAGAATAAAATATTCTCCCAGCATGTTTTTTATTTTCAAGTGGAGCAGCAGCAATCCTCAATGCTTGTTTTTATCATTTAAGATTTTGTTTGTTTCAGTTATTCCAAAGAGGACACTTGCCCAGTAAGAGGGCGTTGACATTTGACTGTCTCTTTATTAAGCATTGATGTAATGTTGTCTTTTTGTTGCTTTCGATTGAATTAATTGTTGGAGTTGGAAGTACTTGATAGAGGTCTAAAATTTTTAATACTGCACGGATTAATCCTGCAGCATGTTTTCTGTGTGTTGTTTGAAACAATTCAATTTGGGTTGGTTTTTCACAAAATAAATAAAATCACCAATTTATGTACCGAGTCATGACCTGTATAAGTGTATTTCTTACATTCAGTAACGTCAAATGAGTTTTGTCTGCGTTAACTTGATTGGGCATTCCCCTATAACTTTATTCTCTGTAACTTAGTATTACTAATTGGGCATTCCCCCTAAATGTTTGTGCAATTAATTAGAATGGAATCATTATATATATCTATATTATATGGCTTCACCCATTTCTGGTCGTCCATGTTTAAAATTATAGTCTATGAAATTAAAAATAAGAGAAAATTTATTATTTGGTCTCTCTTTCTTTATTAAGTTAACAGTTTAGTCCCTTATTTATTTTACATACATAACGGGCACGCAAAGCAACTAGTATATATATATAAACTTCTTGTAATCATTGATCAAATAAATAAAATTAAATTTATGGGAATTAAAAAACACGTCTGAAATTCATGTATTCACTACAAATTTGTTATTATTTTCTTCTTTTAACTAATTTATAATAATGATTTCATCAATTCATCCCTTTTCACATTATAAGAATATATAATGTTTAACTAATATATAATGTTTTCCTACTTACTACTCTAGACAGCAGTACAGGCACAACACTAGACTGCACTGAAAATTATTCGGAAATGGAGAATGGAGCAAAATGTATCCGACCTGCCGGATTCGAACCAGCGACCTAAGGATGTCTATCACTCTTTTGAGTCAACTACAGTCCTCCGCTCTACCAACTGAGCTAAGGTCGGATGTTGTCAGTGCTTTTCCAAGAAAATATCTATTCTAAAAAAAGAACTAAGCTGAAGCCAGGAACCCATACCAGTATTATTCGACGAAAGTTTTTTTTTTTTGGCTGAAAGTACAACTTTTCAAAAGAATTAATGTTTATTTTTTCCAAATTTATAAATTTAATTTATCCTGAAGATTTATTAAATTTATGGATTTTCTTTTTCTTTTATTGATATGTGTTTTGTACATATGCTTGTGAACACTACTAATAATTGTTCACATTTTATTAAATGATTTATCCACCCAAATAATTTTAAAAGTAGTTTGTTTGGTTTTGCTCAAATAAACGTGAAATATCTGCTAATATTGTATAAATAATAGATTATATTCTAGTCAAAATAAAAATGACCATTACTTACACTTTATTATTAAAAAAACAAAGACAAATTCATCTTATTTCAAGAGAGAAAATATAGTTTCCAATTCTTTTAAAAAAATCATGAAGTAAAATAAAATTTAAGCGTCATTGGTGAGTAATTTAAGTATGTAACTAAGTTTTAAGTCAGGCAACTTATCCTTGTTAACATGATACACTTGGTGTACGTCGGAGCAATTGTTGAATGCTTGAATCCATTTCAGTGAAGCCTTGCAAAATTACAGTGTACTATAATTTCACCATATAATTTATAAACACTGATGAAATATGAAGCAGAGTTTTATCGAGCTTTTACATGAGATAGCAAAAAACCTATGAGAGGAGAGGAGAGCAGAGAAATAAATCTAGAATATAAGGAGAAATTGACTGGCTGAGCATTATTATACACTACAGCAAGCAGCAATAACTTATTCTATCATCACCTTCACAATCTTAATGATGTTGTTTGTGTAACTGTAATCAGACATCACATGAAAAATTAAATGTACGAGTATACTTCTTCATCTGCCCTGAAACTTGTTTGGTAATTACATGGCCCTACTTAAATTTTAGGGCTACGTAGGAGTTGTGGTTGTACTTGTATCATTGACAGGATCCACTGGTTCCTCCATTCTTTTTCACTTCTTTCTGTTCAAAATTTTCAATCCCAAAAATCTGTGCTGGAGCTTTATAGCAATAGTTGAACATGATGAAAATGAATATGAATATGATGATCTAATTTCGTCAGTTCTTCAATTAACTAGCTAGACTGTCTTTTAAAGAAGGGTTTCTGACAGATTAGAAGTCTCTGATCGCTGTCACTTTCTATTTCTATAACTCTTGCATCCCACTTCAGCTGTGTTGAGAGAGTTCTAGCTGACTCTATTAAAGCAACCGTATCCCTAATTATAATCCAACCCTGCAAAACATGACCCATGTCAGCAAATTCTAAGCCTTCAATCAAAAAGAAACAACTCAAACTCAGTTAATACAGATCAGAGTAAGAAACTGCAGACCATTGAAGAACTGCCTATTTCATTACACTTTTTTGTGAACATACTGAAAGACACATTAATGGATAGCTTCTTGAGCAGTTCCTACAGCAGATTTGGATCTATTACAAATTAAATATCTACGGTGATTCTAATAGTTTGGTAAGCCATCTTCTAAGCATATAAGAGATAAATAATTTCAAGAGAAAAAGAAAAGAGCAAAGCTCAGTTTGTTCTGCAATTTACGAATTAATGCATGTGTTGTATCACAAATTCATAAACACTTGAGAACAATGCTGCTAATTCTCTAGCAGGCTGATCCACGATTTTACAAATAACACCAATTCAGGCGGCATAGTCATCATTAATAAATCAAGGAGAGGAAAAGCAGAAGCAGAAACAGTCCCGCGTCACAAATTAATACAATATTATACTATCAGAAACAGTCCCGCGTAAGTAATCTTCCTTAAAGTTTTATATGTAACACTTTAAGTGGTAAAAGATTATGCACTCGAATGTGGAATCTAGGCCATTATGCTTAGAATCAATAAGGACCATAGTAGAAGACTATAATATAAATACGTTGTAAGAAAGATCCTAAGTTTAAACAGAAAGTGAAATCCAAGGGACTCGTATCCTTATGGGCTTGAGACAAGTGTCAAGTGTCAGTTTTTTCAAGTAAAATAACAATTTGAGCTTACAGCAAGCAGATTCTATATTCAACTATAAGTCAAGGCCTCAAGGGTAAGACATAAGTTGTGTCGGACAGGAAAGGAAGAACGGAGGACAGAGGATAGTGGTTCCTTTGCCTCATGATATCCCTTTCTTACTCAACCAATTAAAATTATTTGAAAAAAAAAAAAGGAAATGGACGCGTATTGTATAATTGTAAAATTCCGAGTATCCCATTTACATACCTCTGGACGAAGTAGCCTATCAATTTCAGTGAACAAATCAAGCATAGTACATCTGCCCTGAAGAGATTTTTCAAGTGACAGAAGTCCAGCTGCATGCACCAAGTCATAGGTTCTAGGATAGGTCGGAAAGGCTTCACACCTTGAAGTTACAGAAGAATTTAGAAGTAAGAAACCCAGAATGTGAATTTTAATAATAAAAGAAGCCAGTAATAGCTAAGCATACAGTTTTAAATTTGTAATCAACCAAAAGGAATTTACTGATGGAAACTGAGAACACAAAATTATGAAAAAGTCAATATATTTTTAAGAAAAGGAGAAGGAAATACCAATCATGCAAAACACCAACAAAACCTCTGTCCTGGATCAAGGGCAGGTAATTTGGTCCACTGGTTGGAACCACGTTCATGACCCAAACAGACTTTCCAGCTTGCAAAAGTGCAGAATTGAAACCACCAAAATGAGCATTCATGTCTAGAACATTTCTGAGCATGTTGTAAGGCGGTGAAGGGTCCTCTTCACCTGGCCTTTTGGGATGATCAGAGAATATTAAAGGTGACAGGAGAGACCAGTAATTGTGTACTACCTTTCTCCATCCTTCAGACTCCTCAGAAAATTCTTCGGGCTGCAACCCTGCCACACATAAACATAGGAATATTAAAGTAATGACTAAATAGGAGATTTGATCCGGTGAAACAGTAAACACAACCCCTTCCATTAAAAGATCTATACATGTTCAAGAACATAACTCTTACCATAGATAGCAAGCTCATTCTTGTTCAAGTTATCCCGAGAAGGCCAGGTTAACCTCTCATCAATAGAAATCCAACGCTTGCTGTGTGTTCCTCCTATGCAGTTTTGCAGCTCTCTATAATATGGGGACTCCACATCATAACCTTTACCACACAAAGGAGTGCCAGGACCAGAATGTCTGAAAGTAGAAACAGGTGACACTAAGAGTCAAAACCACTTCTTGATTCTTTATGCTGCAATCGTATACATATCAGCCACATTCAAATTTTTTAAAAACTGTTCACCCAGTACGTAAAATGTCAGTTCTTTTTTTTTTTGTTTTACATAAAAATATGACATAGCAGCTTTACCTAGAGTGATAGCAATTCGTTTTACTAGTTTTCTTCCATATGACAGTTTCATCTTGCTGTGACAACAATTCCCAGCAAAGATTTTCTGCAAAATCATGGACAAACTTCCACCGCTTCTGATTATCTTTGTTACGAGCATTTGTAAGGGGAGATGTCCAGACAAAGTAGCCACCCGGTCTTAAAAGTCTATCAGCTTCAATCAACAGAATGCCATCTATACAATGTAATATGAATGTAAGGTTAAAATAATGATCGAACTCTAATAATTCATGTCGGTGACCACAGATCAAAGTGCAAAAATCATGGACAAAAATGAAGTAATGGTTCTGAAGCTAAAAACTACCTTTCCAATTACCAAGTTCAAACAATTAGAAGGTATAATGGTACCAAATAAAGGCCGTCAGAAGGATGGCCTTCACACAGATATCATATGAAAGAGATTATGAAATCAAATCCAATCAAGGGATGTAGTAAATTATATTGACTTTGGTAATTTTCACATGACTAACAGTCTAACAGTCTAACACTTCACACTTGCCTACGCAGGGCACACTAAGAGGGGAAAAAGAAAAGAAGAAAAGTGAATAAATGAAAGAAGCTAATAATTTACAAAATTTAACTTGACATTAGCAGCAACAGAATCACTAAGCTACTTACTGAATGGAAAAGATTAATATGTTCAACTTTGGGAGACTCACAGTCATTAAGAACTAAACTTGGAGAAATTTCCCCAAAGGTATATATTATATCATTTCTCTTAATTCTGTATTCTAGATGTAGATTTATTTACATTAGATACAAATCAGGAATTCATATTTCATAATATGACTGCACGATGAATAAGCATCCTGGATAAAATAAGCATATTGCAAGAAATATAGCAGCCTTTCTATTGAAAAAAAGTGATATAAATGCAGAGATGTCCAGGCATTAAATTAGCTGAAAGGACCAGAAATCTATGGAAATTCAGCCAACTGTCAATACTTTTCCTCCGTTCCAATACTGTGCATAAGTTATAAGCTCAACCACTAAAAGATACTAGGGGTGTGCAAGTATAGAAAAGCATCTTTTGAAAACATGGAGAGTTGGAAATTACCATAATAATATATTTCAGTTTTTTACTTTTATGACAGCTAATTTCTTCTTCAAATAACACTTGTAATATAGCTCTTATTTGAAAGGACTTAATCTGGAAAATAAAGGGTTTAGTTGAACAAATGCAAAATATGATCCACACATGTTGGCCTGTATAAGAAGTAGAAATCGAATACTGAAGGATACCTTTCTGGTCCCAATCAATGCCACATCTTGCGCAATGCAACATATCAAAGGAGAGAGATGGATATGGCAACTGTTTTGAAGTGAAAGAAGCAATCATAGCAGGAAGACCTCTCTCAAGAGTGAGCTGAACTTGACTGCCTGAAGGCTCATAGTTTGCAATGCACATAGTTAAGAGCTGACTCTGAAAGAGGTGTGCTCCAAAGCTACCATAGCCACAACCTATGTCCAGTATGGTTCTGACCTGTATTTCAAGATGAAAACACGTTCAATTAAAATCAAATTGCAAAGATTCAGTTAAGTTTCAGTCAGTGCCACCATAAACTATCAAAAGCTACATCACAAATCCGTCCACAAGCAAAAGCCATGAAAAATTATGGGCAAGATAAATCATCAAGTAGATTTTTTACAGTCAGCAATCTTGAGTAATCATGTACAAAAGACCAACATATTCTAACAGAACCAATGGTGTCAATAAACTTATTAACTAATTCCATGAGATTTTCTGACAGCTTTGCAGTATGTCCAGCAATCTTATACAATCTATCTAAGACCAATGTTCATGCATGAAACAGTTCAGTTATACAAGGTTGCCATTACATGCTTATATGGTGCCATTTATTAATAGTTTGCTGAAACTATCAGCTCTATTATTGATACTTATCTTGTAATTCCTGTAACAAAGAAAGCAAGCTTGAAGTTAATGCAGATACCCACCTTCGTATTTCAACAAATTAAACAAAAATAAGTGGCACACACTAAATTAGTGAAATATGAGCATAATGAACAAGTAGACTACAGCAAATGAGGCAATAAACACTTATTATACCATTATCAATAGACAATATAGTTATTTACCCCAGCTTGTATGAAGTTAGACTCGTTTCTAAGTCCAATCATTTCTGCAATTTGATGAGAGTAGTCTTCAACACCATCAAACATAAGAGAGGCTGAACGAAAAGAAATTTGTTCTTCATCCAGCATCATCATTCTGTAACCATAGAAAGAAAGGGCAACGTTAGGATAATAAGATACTTAAATTAAAACAGTTGGTCAGGAGATATATTGAGCTCACCTCTTGGTCAAGCTTCCAGAGGAAAGAACCTCTTGTGCAGTGATTTTAACATTTGCAACCCAGATAACATCTCTTCCAGTAGGCCACCTAAGAGGAATTTTGTAATTTTCAGGTGGCAGTACTAAACAATTTTGCCTAAGTTCATGGTCACATTGCCGATTAAACACATTGCCATCGGAATAACCCAAAGCTTGATTCTCAGAAATATTGAAGCAAGGGATGTAGTTTTCAAATTCTTGAGAACAAAATTCCAATTCTTTCAATCTTGAGGGACCACGAGAGAACTCCGCGATATCCAACAGGTCTAATACAAGTTTCTCTTGGAGTCTTCTATAACCATGGTAGATGTGACCTCTTGATGTGGTTGAAATCAAGATTGTCCACCAAAAAGATCCAGTAAGAGCAAGAATAACTATAACTACTAAACTAAATTTCAAGAGAAGCAGTGCCAATTTATGCCGACTTCTCGGAGTGCCAACAAAGAATGGATCTGATGTGAAGCCATTCTCAGTGTGACCATATTTAGATTGAGAATTATCTGCAAAAAACAACCGCAAAGGAAACCTCAGAGCTAAAGGGCTGTGATCTGATGAAGCTCTTCTATCCCAATCTTCCTTTTCTGTTTTATCTTTTGACTGAGAGTCCCACAACTCTTGACTGCTGTCAGGGATCCGAATTCCCGGTACAACTCGATGCAGAGGCCTGGACATTCTCTGGCCTGGAATGTCTTAATTGCACGATGAAGTTGATGAGTAAATGCCAATAATTTATTAATAGTCTGAGAAAGCAAGGAAGGCTTGTTATACCAACGTCATCCGGATTTGAGGGTGAAGATTATTGAGAGACACAGCCTCCAGTGAAGAAATTGGAAACCTATAAAAACAAAGATACTGCGTAAAACTTGATGGCTTCCTACGAAAAACAAGTCCAGTTCCTAAGACACGTCCAAATACAGAGAAGTGGAAGCAAGTTAAAAGCAAACAAATTTAAAATCAGCAAACTCATAGTGCATCGATAGCACCGGCATCAGATCCATCACAAACCCAATCTTAAAATGGATATCAATGAAGTGAAGTAGATCAATTAGTGGGTAACAGGGCAGTCAAATTTACTCCCAACTATTCCTCTAACTTAAGAGCAACAAAGCTCACAACATCCATTCTTAAATCTTATGAAAACCCAGAAGGAAAAAGAAAACCCCATTTAGATCAATCCACCAGCTAACACAAGATAGTATTACATTGTTTGAACACATCAGATCAAATCCGATACACAAGTGAAAAGCAAAAGTACATAGGGAGCATTTGAACGAGCAAGGATTAGTACCTCCTTCTTCTCCTTGCAGTGGGCACTTAGGGAAGCTGAAAACTGCAAATAATCCCCAATAATCGGCGTGAATTCATGAGTGGGTTGGAAATGCTTGTTTCACGACGGCCACACTACAAATTATACAGACATTTTAGCGTTCCTTAGATTGGTTTGGTTTCTATGGCTTCCTATCTGTCTTTTTCTCTCTCTCTCTCCCTCCTTCTCGACTGGTTTCTTCCTCTTGAGTCTTGACACTCTCACTCACACCGTCGAATGCTTGCTGTTCTGAAAAGAAAATGGAGAGCGAGAGACTGCTGTCTATACGAACGCGATGAGATTTTGTACTGATCCGATCGTGAGACTGCGATGCATAAAAAAATACTTTGGAATATTAAAAAAAAATGAGAGAGAGAGAGAGAGAGGGCAGAGCTCGTGAAAACTCAAAGTAATTGTTTGAATAAAATTAAGATGAAATCGATTAATAAAGTAGTACAGTTCATATTGTTTTAAATATACTAAGAAATTAATTTAATAAATGCTATAATAAATTATCAGAATAAATTAAGAGGGTCCCTGTTTGAGAATCCTATTAATCAATTAAACGCGCTTAACTACACTGACAGAGTTCAAAGCCAACTGTAATTAATAAATGTTGTCACTTTATTGAAGTCGCTCATATTACCATATAGTAAATCTTATACGCACACTAGGACAAATAAGCATGGTGAGAAATGTAATCTCTAATTCACGACATTTCAATTAATCTTCAACAGGAAAAGTTGCCTTTCATTACAAAAGAGGAAAAGTTGTCCAGTAATCATAAGCATATATAGTCGTATGGAATATTTTTGTACAGAAAAATAATGTCCACTTGACCCATGGTCTTAATTGGTTGGCCCTCTTTCTTGTCTCTGAAGCCTCAAGCTTCAAGCCAGCTTTGTCAATCTGAGAAGAATTAAAGTGGGAATTTTCAGTTGGATGAGAAGTAATAGTAGATCCAGCAAAAAGGGACACCGAGACACTATAAAAAACTATACTGAATTCATTGTTTCCTTGTTTGTGTTACACGATTGACTTGAGCCTGTAATGGCGGACACTGACCCATATCTTATTTTATTAGCTTTGTGAGTATCATTTTAATAAACATTTTATAATAGTTGCACCTTCACACTAGCTCAAGCTCACATCGGCTCATTTAATATTTTGAGCAAAATTGTGGCGGTTTGGTAGAAGCCCACTTATTTACTGGTTTTGGAACATGTCTAAATTTGTTTGCTCCATTCTTTGGTGGAAATTCACTAAATAAGGCAATAACTGGTGAAGATAAATTATTTTAAAGTTGGGCTTACCTTTTAATGATGTGTGTTGTCACTTGTCACGCGTATTAGTTATCACATACTTGTAAGCTGGACCTTTCAGAATATTGGTTAGGAAATCATAAATATCCTTATTATTCATTGAATTAGTTTTTGGAAATTATATTTAAAAAACGGAAATTTATGCATAATTCAGAACAAAAGCAACACTGGTTGAGTACACTATTTTTTTTACTCAGAAAGTCCATGAATTGATTACAAAATTAATGTAATGAATGCTAATTATTCATAGAGAGAGAAACTCCTTAAGAAAATTACTCCCTCTGTCCCATAATATTTGCTTTGTTGAAGGATTTTTTTTGTCCCAAAATATCTGATGTTTTACAAAATTAATATAGCATTAATTATTTTTTTACCATTTATCCCTATTAAAAGTCAAATCTATTGAATTAGTGAGAGTAATTAACTATGAGTAATTTAATAAAGGCAATTTAGTCTTTTAATCTCATTTTCTCTTCATTTGAGGAAAATTAATCATTTTCTTAATCTATGTGTATTTACCTTAAAAAGCAGATATTTTGAAACAGAGGAAGTAATGTTTTATTAATCTGTTTAGAATGATTTTTCAAAATTGTAGTTAACTAAAGATAATAATATTATGCCAATGCAGGTTCAAGACTAGAATGATTGAATTTTCTATGATTTTCTCTCTTACTTTTTTTTTCTTATACTACGAGTTTCTATTGTTCTTTGGAGCCTACTTAACAATGTCATCTTTATAAATTAAACCTTAAAATGTAGTTCACTTGCCAGTGTACTAAATTATTGTTAGTTTTTCTTTCTTTTTCTAAATAGTAATTTATTTGTATTTTAGAAGATTCACTTCAAAGTTTTAAATTATAGTTATAGTGTAAAAAATCTTGCAAAATTCAAAAGGACAGACAAATCTACCTGAAATTAACTTTGGTTGTCCTAGATCCTACTTCTAAATAAATAAATATGAAGACACTGCCTAAGAAAGAAAACAAGTAGGTGAAGCAGACCTCTTATACTATCGTCCTGTCCTTCCCATGTAATTATGCTTAAATTTAATTAGAAATTTAAGTAACTGTTTCAATTTTTGCTAATTTATTAAGTCATAAATTTAAATTCAACAAATAATTATGAGATATTGAACCTCAGTTATTATTTTTCTGATAGATCTTTTTTTTTTGTGAAGGTTATATAAAAAATGTCAAGAGATAGATTGGGTGTGTTAATTACACAGTAAATTAGATAAGTGTAATGAAGATTAGTACATGACAAACTTAAATTGCATTGATCAACTAATTGTACGATGAAATTAATGAACTAGTTTAGTTATTTTCTTTCATTCTGTTTATGTTTTTTGGTTGAAGACGCTCACAATACTTGCCCAGGTAGTGGGGTCGTGTTATGTAATGTACCATCCACTGAAACAATCATATTTGCCAGAATACAAAAGGAAGTTCAGTTCGTTAGAGCCTAGAGGTCAAAAGTCAAAAGTAAAAGAGGGTCGGGAACGAATACGAAAATATGATATAACGAATAAATAGAAAATCGAGGGAATGAAAATATTTTTCATTTTGCGAAAATATATTTTTTTTTTGATAAATAAAATATTCAAAATATGATATGATGAATAAATAACTAAAAAAGAAAGCGTCACATGGGCAGGAAATTAAGAGTCTAAAATAAATAAATAAATTGTTAACCCAAAACAAAATGTAGAAATGATTACATAAAGAGATGCGAGGGTGGGGTCCAGTGTGCCGCGTTTGATGTGTCGGTGGACTAAAAGGAAGCACGTGTCGATCCTGGATTGGTGGGAGTATTTGGTGTCTCACACTCACAAAACAGTGTCAATTTTTCAGAGACGGTGGTGTGAACGCGGTATTAGGAAGTGGCCATCACGGGATTGGGATGCGATTGAAATTGTCATTTTGTGAAATAAATTCTTATCACCCTGATGACCTGGACTTGATATCTCTAAATCATTCTTTTCTTAAGTTTTAACCTTTTGGTTAATTACTTAATCCCCCACTTAGAAAATTACCTGCCATTATTATTTATTTAGATTTTAGACAATCAAACCCCCTCCTTTTGCCATTTTGTTTGAGTAATGCATCATCCAAATTTTGAGAAAATTAAAAAGTCTGGACCAGGAACATGATTCTGCTAACTTGTCATATATACATAATGTAGATTATGAAGATGTTCTTCTTTCGTTTATAATAGTCTAAAGGGACCGTCAACGTCACAATTGTTCTAAGAGGACAACAAACACTCCCATCTCCTCTGAATTTTCTTTTTCTTTGTTCATACGAGCAATTTCTGGGGCCATCAGAAATAGATGATCTATCAATTCTTAGAGCATTAGTGAAACACTGAAACTTCACAGATTTGGAAGATAGCGCTGAGATCATTTAAGTTGAACCGTATAATAAAACAACTTTATGGGAAATGAATTTGATGACTTCCTCGACGATAATGTAATCAAAATAAATAAATAGAGATAACGCCTAAAGAACTTGGTATAGCGTTGGGATTTTTTTCAATAAAATATATCAAATATAAGTTAATGGAACTTCAGAAAAGAAATTTGAATTTAACTAACCAATGTCATAAAGTAAGATGAACATCCACTTGGGATTGGCAATTTGGCATAATAGTCAGCCATTTAGGTAGGAATATCATGTTTCGCATTTGCTTAGTGGCTATATTAGACTTTTTGAAACCTGCAATTAAGAGGAAGTATGGTATCAAAAAAAACAAGTGAGTATTTACATCAGGAAAGAGTCTACACTCTACAGTAGGCGAAGAGTGGGTAAATATTGATCTAATTTGACCTCAATGTCCTTTTCATATTCATCACTTGGCGGAAATCCGTAATCATCATGATTCATGTCATGTCCTCGGAATTAATTGAACAATAAAAACAAATTCGGAGTTAGAACTTAGAACCCTATCCGATCCATATTTAGGTAGAATGGTCAAAACACTTGGTGTGAGGTCAGTATGCCTCCATCCATTTTTTTATTCCAGTTCTTAAAGTTTGACTAAATAAATTAATAGCCTTGTAGATCTACCTCGTTTCCCAGATCCCGGAGTCTCACCAACTTCTCTTTTTCATTTTATAAAGCCAAATAAATTAATAAAAGATTGATGATTAATTAGAGTAAGCTCAAAACTTCATTTTGGTCCTCGGATCAATTTTATTTTGATCTTAAAATATTTTATATTCTATTTTGATTCTCAAACTTTCACATTTATTTTACTATTAGTTCAAAATGTGATCATCTGTTATTTCTAAAATCTAATATATCTAGATAGTTGAGATTTATTTCATATATATCACAATAAATAAGTTGATGAATAAAGAAAGAAAATTATACATTCCTTATTATATAATCATAAATTAGAGATGAATTTGTGGTTGATTTTTTTCAAATGATAAAAATTTTATTCTTTCTTTATCATCTCACTTATTATGACATGAGAGAAAAATAATTCATCTTAGCTGTTAAAGATAAACAAGAAGAAATCACATCTAACAGTGGAACAAATGTAAAAGTTTGAAAATTAAAACGGAACAAAAATAATTTTAGGACTAAAATGAAATTAATCTCATAGTTTGAGGATCAAAGTAACTATTTGACCTTTGACTAATGACTAGTGACTACTCAGTAAGCCTCCATTAGTTCGTTAGTGTTGGATGGAAAAAGGGATGGGGAAAGACAGCTAACGAAAGAAAGTTAAAAGCAATTAAGGGTCCCATAAGAAACGATAATTAATTACTTGAGCAATCTTTCCAGAAAAGCAAATGTTAAAAATTTACGAGCGGACGCATTGTTTCAATATTGTTGCCTTATTGGCCTTAATGAAAAAATAAAATATATACATATATATATATTGGTATCACTATTTCATAAAAAATGTTGACGACAATTTTTTCCAATTTTAACATGCTATAGCAAGAAAAGATTTTAGTATGTTTGTATATGCTTGTCATTAAAATATAAAATAATAATTTAGTATTATCTATAATTTAACATTTTACTTTTGAAATTTTATTAACTGATTAATGATATGAATGCTCGTGTAATCAATTTAAGAAAAGTTAAAATATTTCAGCCGCACGGCGAAGGTTAATCAACGAAAAATGGGTTACTCTAATATGTAAAGTTTGATTCTTGACATGTGATGTAATTGTTGATGTAGCACAATTATAGTCATTGATGTAATTTAATGTTGAAAAATAATAATGTTAGGATTCAGAATATCTCCCACCAAACATTCATAGATCAAACAAGTATATGAGAATGCGGAACATAGAGAAGAATGGATTAACACAAGCAATTTACCGTGGTTCGGTCAGTGTGACCTACATCCACTCAAGAACAAGGAACTTCACTATAAATTATAAGAGTTTACAATAACCTAATGAATGAATCACCTCTCAAGTCTTCACTCCACAATTAGCTACTACTCTATTTATATTTTATAGACATCCCAAACCCTAGATCCACAAGGATTACTTAACTTAAGCCCAATAGGCCCAAATACCTAATTCCTTAGCCACGAAGGATTCTATCCCAAAATATATGGTAACTAATTAAGATACAAGTCACATAAAAGATTACACAAGATATCCCAAATCTTAACAAATAAGATTATAATCTTTACAAATAAAATAGGCAAAACACCCTTTCATGCCCCTAACGTTTGCAGTGATTTTCAGTTATGCCCTTAACGTTTCATTTTGTTCAGGCATGCCCTCAATGTGCAACCAACGTTTCAATTATGCCCTCAATTTTGACTCAATGCACATGTGGCAATTTTTTTTGCTTATGTGTCATTTTTTTTGTCTGACTTGATTACGTGGCATCATGACTGGGCATTCTTATTTTTTTTTCCACCTTGGCATGATGACTGGATTTACATTTTTGAACATAAAAATTGAGTAAACTAGCAAATCAGTCCCTGGATTTACATTTTTCATCATCTTCATTCATTTTAGTCCCAAATTCTCAAAATAAAATTGTAAAGTGTCCCAAAACACTTCCAAACATTTCAATTTAGTCCTTAAAAGTATTAAAAACCCTAAAACCTAAACTCTAAACCTTAAAACTATAAACGATAAACCCTAACCTCATTCTAAACCCTAAAACCCTAAACCCTAAAAAATCTAATTTGAGCAATTAGGTCCCTCACCCATTCTTATCCCATTATTCTCAATTCCCCCTCTTTTCATCATCTTCATTCATTTTAGTCCCAAATTCTCAAAACAAAATTGTAAAGTGTCCCAAAACTCTTCCAAACATTCCAATTTAGTCCTTAAAAATATTAAAAACCCTAAATCCTAAAATCCTAAACCCTAAACCCCAAACTCTAAACCCTAAACCCCTAAACCCTAAATCCCTAAAACTTAATTTTTTTTTATCTTCATCTTCATCTTCTCAATTTAACATAAATCCCTAATTTTTTTTAATCCCTAAACCCCCTAATTTTTTTTTTCATCATCACCATTCATCATCTTGGTTGGTTCATCATCCTCATTCATCATCTTCGTCAGTTCATCATCCTCATTCATCCCTAAATCTGATGTTTTGTGGGTTTTGGCATCCCTAAATCTTCATCAGTTCATCAGCCTCATTCATCCCTAAATCCTCAGACTTCCTCGCTCACGAACAAAGAGTGTCGATCTGCAAATCAGCGACCAATCGTCCTAGATCGGAGACTTCTTCTCGGAGCTTGGCGACCAAGCGTGTTTTACATAAGAATAGGCGCGATTTGGCACGAAATAGGCACGATTTCTTCTTCATCTTCATCTTCATCTTCATCTTCATCAATTCATCATCATCATTATCACTGTCATCTTCTTCTTCTTCATTTACTCTCCAAATTGATTTGGCACGATTCCTCTCTTTCTCTCAAAACCCTCGGATCAGGTGTGCCACCGGAGGAACTCCAGTGTAATCGATTATGCCTCTCTGATCCGCTGCTGCGATTTGCGATGATTTGGATTTGGGTCAGTGGAGGATGATGACGATGACCTAGCTTTGGGTTAGTGGAGGAGAAGATGAAGATGATGAATGATGAAGATTAAAAAATTTTTTAGGGGGTTTAGGAATTAAAAAAGAAATTAGGGATTTATGTTAAATTGTGAAGATGCAGATGAAGATTAAAAAAAATAAGTTTTAGGGATTTAGGGTTTAGGGGTTTAGGGTTTAGAGTTTGGGGTTTAGGGTTTAGGGTTTTTAATATTTTTAAGGACTGAATTGGAATGGTTGGAAGAGTTTTGGGACACTTTACAATTTTATTTTGAGAATTTGGGACTAAAATGAATGAAGATGATGAAAAATGTAAATCTAGGGACTGATTTGCTAGTTTACTCAATTTTTATGTTCAAAAATGTAAATCTAGTCATCATGCCAAGGTGGAAAAAAAATAAGAATGCTGAGTCATGATGCCACGTAATCAAGTCAGACAAAAAAAATGACACATAAGCAAAAAAAATTGCCACATGTGCATTGAGTCAAAATTGAGGGCATAATTGAAACGTTGGTTGCACATTGAGGGCATGCCTGAACAAATTGAAACGTTAGGGACATAACTGAAAATCACTGCAAACGTTAGGGGCATGAAAGGGTGTTTTGCCAATAAAATAATAATAATTTTTTGGGTAATGACAAGTGCTTTCTAAAAATAGAATTTCTATTTTGAAAATGCAAATTTACCTCAGAATTTTAAAGCTTCAACAATCAATGGAAAAAAGACCGAGAAAGAAGTGATGAGAGACCCTTTGCCGGTGCCGGTAATCTTTTTTCCTTTCCAACCTTCTAAACAAAATCAGATTCAGTTTGGATCTCTCGCTTCACCTCCCGTCGAATCTGCTAAATCAATCAACTTTTCTGCTTCCGAGTGTGATGACTTCTGTTCACCGTGGAAAGATTCCATAGTGGTTCTTCTTTGGGGATCCTTTCTCGACAAAGACTCCCTCAGCTCTCTTCTTGACAGATATTGGAAATTAAAAGCTCCTGCTCGTCTTGTTAGTTTGGGACAGGGTTTCTTCTGCGTCTCCTTTGCCTCGGTAGAAGACCGATGGAAGGCCTTGCTAAATGGCCCTTCATTTATACAGGGTCACTTTTTTTTCGTTCAACCTTGGAAGCCGAAGTTCTCTGCAGATTTAGCATTATCTAACATTTTCCACCTGTTTGGGTTCGTCTTGAGCATCTCCCCTTAGAGTACTTTAATCCCAAGGCCCTGTTAGAAATTGGCAATTTTTTGGGGGTCTTCCTTGGCTTGGATGGGAACACCCATAATTACTCAAAGGGATATGCTGCTCGTCTCTGTATTCTTCTCAATTTAAGCAAGCCTCTTCCCACATCAGTTGAAATCGATGGTATCAATCAATCTGTTCAATACAATGGCATTACTGGGTTCTGTCTTTCTTGTGGAAAAGTAGGACACTCTACTCCCTCGTGTTCGAAGGTAGCTCAAATTTCTTCGATGCCGGAGTTGTCTTCCGGGCCGGAGCCGCAGTCTGGTTGGATTATAGTGAGAAAGAAGCCTGGCAATTTTTCAAATTTAAATTTCAAACATTCTCACCATCCCAAGCACGTGACAACACCACCGGATCAAACAAAGTTGAATCATATGCCTCAAGATTTGATATCGTCTCATGTGCAGGTCAATAGCACTTTAGACAACAATTTGTTGGTTTCCCCACAACCAACGTTTCCAGGTCAGTCAAAGTCTGTATCTGGTGAAAAAGCAAAAGGTGTTTTGGAGCCTTCTCAATCGTACGAGAAAAGAAGCCACGATATATTACCTGCTGGATATAAAGATGGTATGGGCCTAGTGGGCCTTAAACCAAATGCTCCCCAATGCAATACATGGGCAAAAAAGGGTTTTGTTGAAAACCCAAACCTTTCCATAAAGGCGAAAAACACTCCTTCTACCGACAATGTGTCGTCGTTGACCACTGATTTGAGCCTTTTACATCCCCCTGAGTCTACTTTTTCTATTCATGAGTCTCATCGATTAGAAAACCTTCCTCTTTCAGCTTCATCTTCCTTGCCCTCCCAAGCGAACAAAGTTTGTCTCGAGCTAGACGTAGCATCTATTAGGAAATCTTTGAGTTTCGAAGCCTCTCTATCTCACCCCAAATCTCTAGATACTGCAGATCACACCCCTTCCCCATCTTTAAAAGAGATGCTTTCACCATCTTCTCGACCACACCCTCTTCCTTCTCCTGATTTATCATCTCTCGCATTAGATGGCTCGCATCACTATTCAGATGTTGATCATAAGACGTCGCCGTATGCAGGAGCAACAAGCTCGTCTCCGCAAAGAGATCATTCAACGAGACAGGTTCCAAATAAAAGAGATGCTTATGATCTTTTTTACTCTTCTTTACCCTATGTTTCCCACCATTATCCTGCCCTCATTGATTTGTGCAGGTCAAATATAAGAAGGCTATCCCGGTTCCAAATCTTGCATGTGGTTAGGGAAGGGCATGTTGTAGCAGATTGTGCTGCCAAGTATGCTGGCCAGAAGCGTCTTGATTTTGTTGTTTTTGATGTATTGCCTCAGTTTTTGACTTTGTTTGTGCTTGCTGATAGTGCCGGTACTGTGTACCCTAGGAAAAATGGCATTGGGTGATATTTTGTTGTACTTCTAGATCTCTCTTTTTTTAATCTAAGTTCCCTCTATTACGGAGAAATTATGAGGTAAATTCTGAAGTGCATTATTGCTTCTTTAAAATTCTGAGATAAATTTGCATTTTTAAAATAGAAATTTCATTTTTAGAGTGCAATTAATGCACCTTAACAAATGTCTTAAGGGAACTTGTTAGCATTATCCTAATTTTTTTAACCAATTAAAACTATATATGGAGTCACATCACTAGTTACATACAATTAACTTTTCCATGTGTCATTATCTTATTGACTCATTGTTGGGAAATCACAGAGGGAGCGCAGCGGAAGAAATTAAAAATTTTGGACTAAAACGCAAATAAAACTAAAAGCTAACTCTGTGATTCCTTCCAGGATCCACTAACTATGTTTATACTAAGTAAGAAAAAGGATGTTTACCTAGTTTCAATCGGTGACTTATCGTGTTCGCGAATTTGAGAAGTCCACTGAGTGTCCTTCCTCTACCGGTGATCCGCACGAGCAGTTTGGCAGATGCCTAGGTGCTAGCCTCCTTCACTTCTTCCCAAGTGAATATGGGAACTCTATCTATGATTCTTGAATAATCAAGAA
>QANZ01042214.1:114475-128519 GCA_003254925.1 Chamaecrista fasciculata
TTTACGCTCCCACGTGAATGATCGACCAGGGACAGTTTTAGATTATTTATCATATAATTAATCAAGGATTGTCATCATAGTAAACACGCTAATAATATGATAACCATTAATTTATCTCCATAAATTAATTAATATCTTCAAAACATATTTATAAAATGATTGGCCCTAGGGCACAATCTCCAACACTCATAACCCATTACATCCCATATTAAAAATTAAACTTTGCATTATAATCCAATCCACGACAGATACATAACTAAAGTTAAGCACCATCCATCTTAAGTCTCAAGCTAAACCATGGAAATCCAGAAAACCAATGTGGCTGAAATTGAATGTAAGAGTTCGCATAATGCAAGTTAATCAATGAAAACTAAAAATAAAAAAAACATATGAAACATGACAAAATAGAGGTGTCAAAATTGGGCCTACCTACGTCCTTGATAAGTCTCTAAATTGTAGAAGCTTCAGATCGGTATTTTATATAAACCCAAAATCTTCATCCCTTCTGACAGCTACGTTTCTTGATTGCTCAACTGCCACATTTGGATTTATGAAACTCACATTGTACCTAACACATATTTAGTCTTTTACAGTTTACTGAGTAGTGAGTGCACAATATATCCAGTATGAGTAGTACTCATGCATGAACGCAATTTTCTAGTACTGCATGTCGCACCCTTAATTTTAAGTATGGAATTGACTTGTTAATTCTCTAAAGAATAAATAATGATTTCAAAAAGGGTATGCGAGTCCCAAACCAGCTCGTGAGTGAAGCTAATGGATTATCTCATAGTAAGACTCATTCACATTCACACATACTCAAATTTTAAGACGGAACTCTGCAGATCCTGCCGTGTGAGAAGAAAAGATGAATTAAGTGAAACGCAATGTTTCACTTTTGAATTNTGCACGGAAAAATTACAAACCCTCCTCAATACAATTTTTGAACGGAAAAATTGAAAACTCTCTCTCACGACTACCCAAACCCTTTCACACTCAAAGGCTAGTAGAAGTGATACAAAAAAATATAGAAGCCCCACTCTCTATTTATAAGGCCCCCTCCCCCTCTCAAGTTTTGTACCCATCGATGTGGGACTTGGGAGAAATCCCAACAAATCCTCCCTTCACCCAAAGTCCCACATCATCTCACTCTATCAGAAAACTGACCTCTCTACATTCTCAGCTTTCTGATCTCCTCCACTTCTGGAGCGATCACAAGAAGTCATCTGCAACATTGACTTCATTTGAAGAAGAAGCCATCTTTGCCTTGCCCCTCCTCTCCTTCAGGTTCTGCATGTCCTCCCTGAATTCTGGGCATTTCACCTGCTTGTGTCCCAACTTCCCACAATAATAGCACTCAACAGTGCTCGTGTCTCTCGGCCGAGTTCTTCTCTCAAGTTGGTCACCCTTCTTCTTCCTCTCTCTTTCAATATTCTCTGCAGCTAGTAAATGACTATCCCCGGAAGACTCTTCACCACCCATCATCCTCTGACTCTCCTTCATTGCCGTCATTGCCTCATCTAATTTCAATGTGCTCTTCCCTGCTAACATTGACTGCACTAGTGGCTTGAAGGATTTTGGTAATGAAGCTAACAGGAGCAACGCTTGCTCTTCATCCTTGATAGTCTCCCCTGCATTCAACAGTCTAGATACCAGCTCATTAAATTTATTAATGTGATCAATCACATTACCTCCCTCTTCCATCTTCAGTGAATACAAGTCCATCTTCATCATCAATCGGTTGGTGAGCGTTTTTGACGCAAACTTGCTCTCCAACGTGTCCCACAAACTCTTCGGCGACGTCTCCTTTAACACTGTCACTTTAATCTGCGGGGCTAGAGCCAACCGAATTGTACTAACAGCTTTCTTTTGAATTGTATTCCACTCTTCATCTTTCATTCCACTTGGTTTTTCCTCACTCAATGCAGATTCAAGACCCTGTTGAACTAAATAATCCTGAATTGTGCATTGCCACAACATGAAATCCGTTCTCTCATCAAATAACGGAACTTCAAACTTCAAGGTCGCTATCATACAAACAGACAACCAATAACTAGCACCACAGAAGACAGACAGCCAATAACCAGCACCACAAGCAACCAACAACCACAAACAGTCTAACAGACAACCACTCCAAAATCCAGAAAACTAACTTCAAAACTNCTTCAAGGTCGCCATCATACAAACAGACAACCAATAACTAGAACCACAGAAGACAGACAGCCAATAACCAGCACCACAAGCAACCAACAACCACAAACAGTCTAACAGACAACCACTCCAAAATCCAGAAGCTAACTTCAAAACTGGAATTAAAATCAAAAGCTAGACTGAACCAACCTCTCTTGATGTTGCAGTGCCGGAACCTTCTGCTGACTGGCTGACCCACTTGCTCCTTCCTCTCCCTTCTTCCTCCCTGGACTTCAACCTTAGCTCTGATACCACTTGTTGGGCGGAAGCGCAACCCACACAAGAAATACAGGAAGAGGAAACGGAGAAACGAAAACAAATCTTTAACGTGGTTCGGTGCCTCAAGACCTACTCCACGGCCCCCTCTAGGACAAAATTCACTATTTGTAATTTTTGCACGAAAAATTACAAACCCTCCTCAATACAATTTTTGAACGGAAAAATTGAAAACCCTCTCTCACGACTACCCAAACCCTTTCACACTCAAAGGCTAGTAGAAGTGATACAAAAAAAGATAGAAGCCTCACTCTCTATTTATAAGGCCCTCTCCCCCTCTCAAGTTTTGTACCCATCGATGTGGGACTTGGGAGAAATCCCAACAGGAATTGACTTGTTAATTCTCCAAAGAATAAATAATGATTTCAAAAAAGGTATGCGAGTCCCCAGCTCGTGAGTGAAGCTAATGGATTATCTCATAGTAAGATTCATTCACATTCACACATACTCAAATTTTAAGACGGAACTCTGCAGATCCTGCCGTGTGAGAAGAAAAGATGAATTAAGTGAAACGCAATGTTTCACTTTTGCATTTTCATCCTCTTCTCTCTCCTCTTCCCTCACACTGCAAGACCCTGCAATGAAGAACCCACTGCAGGAGATTTATCCTCATTTTAATACCATGTGATAAGGCCTAACTTATTCTAAAAATTTTAATTGTCTCTAGTGTTAAAAAAATCATTTAGTTAAGCGAGTGAGACTTCAACTTACTTCATCCGTGGTGCTTTTGTATTCAACATACTGTGTTGGCACCATTATATTTGTTCTAATTAATTGCAGCATGAAATGTGAAATATGACTATATGAGTAGAGAAGGATGCGTGATTTTTCAGCAAAATAATTGATCGCATTGCAATTTGCAAGAATCAAGAACGGCATGAGTCAGCTCGAAAAACATGGGGGCCCGCGCGCTACATGTGAGGTGCTTATTCTTAAGTTCACTATTTTGATTATACATATAATTAATTAATCTAGTTAATACTATATAGTGCAAGTTACGATTGTTATTAAAACCTTAACCTCACGGTTAATCAAAGTAATTAATTAGCATTTAGCAATTAAAAATCACGAGAGATCATGACCGATAGATAGATAATATAGAAGAAACTAAAGCAGATCCTAGTTGCACTTCGATCGAGTATACTGGTGATGGATACGATGAATGATGAATATATATGATATATATATCACATGCATAATTAATTGCAACATGGCCATATATATATATGGTAGTATGTAACGAGTGACTGACAATGTGATGCATCACAAAATCACATGATATGAGTATGGAAGACAGGAAGAGTGGGTGTCAATAAATGCATGAAGCTTCATCAACAAGACAAGACAAGGAGCATACAAGGAGCATATGGGTACTAGCTACCCCTATATATCACTTCAATAAGCAATATATACAAATTAATATTCTCATATATATTTCATAGAGTGAACTCCCAAATTGGTCCCTGAATTATTGGGTCCTGACAGATTGGTCCCTAATTTATGGAAATTGACAAATAGGTCCTCGAATTTTACTAACGTTAGTCAAATTAATCCTTCCGTGAAGTCACCGTTAGCCAAGACGATGACGTGTCCGTTATCTGCTGACGTGGCAGGTAACGTGCCACGTCAGCAGATAAAAACTGAAAATAAAAAAAATAGCCAACTGTGTATTTCCTGCCACATAAGCATTAATATTAAAAAAAAAAACATTTCATCTCTTCTTCAAATTGGTCCCTGAGTTCAAATTTTATCCCATTATTTTCAATTCCCCCTCTTTTCATCATCTTCATTCATTTTAGTCCAAAATCCTAAAGAAAAAATTGTAAAGTGTCCCAAAACTCTTTCAAACATTCCAATTTAGTCTTTAAAAGTATTAAAAACCCTAAAACCTAAACCCCAAACTCTAAACCCTAAAACCCTAAACCCTAAACCCCAAACTCTAAACCCTAAAATCCTAAACCCCAAACCCTAAAATCCTAAAACCCTAAATGCTGAAATCCTAAAACCTAAACCCTAAAACCCTAACCCCTAAATCCTAAATCCTAAAATCCTAAACCCTAAAACCTAAGCCCTAAAATCCTAAAACCTAAATCATCTCCCCTTTTATCAAGATATACTTTCAATCAAGTCCCTGCCCAAATTACAAATTGGCCCTGACTGTTTTCTTTTCTTTTCAAAATGGTCCATGAAGATAATGAGTATTGGTCCCTGAACAAATTGACCCAGATTCATCAACATCATCATCAACATGTCACACGCAAATCCAGATTCATCAACACCTTCATCCTAATTTCCTCCAAATCACCTTCTTCTTCCTCACAGATTCACAAATTCACAACACAGAACACAACGATTTTAGATTTACAATGTCAGAGTGTCGAATCATATGAGATTGGTGTTTTTTTCTTTGATTCTTCGTTTCTTTTGAGTTTTGAGAGTGAAAGATGTTATCGAAGATGAAGATCTGGATTCGGTGTGATTTCTTTCATATGAGATTGGTGTTTTTTTCTTTTGATTCTTCATTTCTTTGATTCTTCATTCACAACACAGAACACAACACAGATCTGGACGAAAAACCACAGCAAACGAATCGAATATGGAGGGAGAAAACGAATCGATTTCAAAAAACGAAAACCCACAGCAAACGAATCGATTTCAAGAAGAAGACGGCGGAGGGAGAAAACGGCGGAGGAAGAGAGAGAATGTGAGGCTTCGTTGTGATCGAATCGAATATGGAGGCTTCGTTGTAGTCATTTTCGCATAATGTAGTCATTTTGTGATCGATCTTCATTGTAGTCATTTTGTGATCTTCGCACAGTGTAGTCATTTGAATATGGGAGAGGCGAGGCGAGGCTGAATCACCATGGGAGAGGTTTTTTGAAGAAAGATGAAGATGATGATGACTGGGGATTAGGGATTCATGAAAATTTTTTTAGGGATTTATGTTAAATTGGAAAAATAAGACGAAGATTGAAAAAAATTAAGTTTTAGGGGGTTTAAGGTTTTAGGGTTTAGGATTTTAGGGTTTAGGGTTTTAGGGTTTAGGATTTTAGGGTTTTAGGGTTTAGAGTTTGGGGTATAGGTTTTAGGGTTTTTAATACTTTTAAGGACTAAATTGGAATGTTTGGAAGAGTTTTGGGACACTTTACAATTTTATTTTGAGGATTTGGGACTAAAATGAATGAAGATGATGAAAAAAGGGGGAATTGAAAATAATGGGATAAAATTTGAACTCAGGGACCAATTTGAAAAAGAGATGAAATGTTTTTTTTTTAATTAATGCTTATGTGGCAAGAAATACACAGTTGATTTTTTTTTTCATTTTCAGTTTTCCATCTGCTGACGTGGCACTTAACATGCCACGTCAGCAGATAACGGACACTTTATCATCTTGGCTAACGGTGACTTCACGGAAAGACCAATTTGACTAACATTAGTAAAATTCGAGGACCTATTTGCCAATTTCCATAAATCAGGGACCAGTCTGTCAGCGACCCAATAATCCATGACCAATTTGAGAGTTTACTCGATATTTCATTTCTCATGGCATGCACCTGCGCTACGTATTTGCTAATTAAACCTCACGCACATAGTCACACTTTTCATATCCTCAATTACTTCCAAGTTCCAACCATTTATTATATATAGTATACGCATATTGTAAAATGTATGCAACCCAATGGAATTACAATGTAACATATTTGCCTTCACTTTAAAATATATTGTTTTAATAATTCACTTCTCATCTATGTATGTAAATCACAAATACTGAAATAGGAAGATTCTCCAAAGATTTCTCTCCCAATGTCAAAATCAATTCTCGAGTAGGGGCCAACATATCATCACGTTGTTGGAAATTACTTTTGAGAAAAACTATGGAGAGGTAAAAAAATAAATCCAATAGTAGAAAAGTGAGGTACCCAACACTCCATCTCTCAGTCCAAAAAAAAAAAACACTCCATCTCTCCATATCGTTGTTCCTATTTTTAGATCAATGAATAACTACATTACAACACAGTGACGAGTAATTTTTTTAAAAAAAAAAAACTAAAAATTCTACACTACTTAAATTAAAATCAATTTTAGTGAGACAGACTGACAGAGGAGATGCAGTTGGACCAAAGTTTTCTACGTTTTGTAACTTTCATGGGCTACAGAGTAGGCCACAAACGGAGCTGGAAGACAACGTAGTTTTCTCTGAAAATGGCCTTTACTTCAATAATATAGCAGCGGAATTTCTAGCAAGACCAATTAATGTGGGTGTTGCTGCAAAGTGCAAACCAATCACTTCAAGATTTTAGTACAAAAAAACGTGATAATCGCTGCGTAAAATTTATTATATGACTTTCGAATCGTTAGGTCATGGTATATGAAAATTATATAGTGAAATAAAATGTAATATAAAATAAGAAACAGTAAAAAATAGTGAAACATCATTAGAAAAATTAAGTATACCTTAGAATAAATACTTGACAGTTAACTGTTAATCATTTTCTCTCTTCAAAATATTGTTCACAAGCCATTTTAGCTGAAATATATCCCCTAAAATTAGAAAGAGAAATAAAGTTATCAAAATCGAAACAGAAGAAAGAGAGAATGTGACTACGTGAGTCCCATAATTTTTTTTGTTTTTCCCCTTTCTTTGTTTTTGTTTTGTCAAGCCCTTTCTCTGACTTTTTTTTTGGACAATCAATACATCATCATATGATGAGCCGAATTAGGAAGAAAGCACTGGCCCAAAAAAAAAAGTAACACTGAAAAACCAGCACTTTTTTTACCAAAAAAAAACCAGCACTTTCTCTCTGTCAATTTGACCTATTCCTAATTAACTTGACGATCTATTCTCATTCGTAACCTTTTACATAAAAACTTATTTGCTCTTTTATTTTGGTAAAAAATGAAATAAAATTGTTTACTCATTTTTTTAACCTGTCCTGATCATTGTATTTGCAGATACTGAAAATTGAAAAAGAAAAGGAAAACGGCCCATTACAATTATTTATTTTCGGCCGAAGCCCATTACAATTATTGTTAAACAAATAGAAGGATAATAATGCCCATTGCAATTGATGTATTTTTTGAAGTAAAAATATTTGCTATCCTTATAAAGGAAGCAGATGGAAAAAAAAGGAGTGATTGGGGTGAGAGAGGCTCGAACTCTCGACCTCAGGATAACTCAAGACAGCTATGAGACCTACGCGCTAGCCAACTGCGCCACCACCCCAGGTTGTAGCCTTGGACTAAATGTTAGAATATATAATTTTAACAATTGCTCTATTCCCCTAAAATTAACATAAAAATTGCTCGAACTCTCGACCTCAGGATAACCTTGACTCTTTCTTTAAATAGGCCAAACTACATGGATCTTCTGTGTGATTTATCTAAAATAGGGGTTACGTGTAAGGCACATGAGAGAACACCGTTAATTTTAGACAGAAAAAAACCTCTGGAACCTCTTTTGTTAATAGAGCAAATCTTAATCTCTTATTTGTCACTTTTTAGATGAGATGGATCATTTCTCTAAATAAACCAAACGATAAAGACTCTCTATGTAAAAAGAAAACTAAGAATTAATAGCCGCACAAAGAAGTAGAGATGACAGTTAGTTAACACTTAACACAAGTACACAAGAAACCCAAAACCGAAACGACAGAATCCAAACTGGGGAGTTTGTGGGCCTAAAAGGCCCAGACATAGATAGCGGTTTACTCGGTGTCTGGAGTGGAGAAGGAGAACCACTTTATTATTAACCCAATATACTGACAAGAGTGACATTGTAAGTTGGAGCAAGCATTTTGGACAATCTCAACCTGCTCCTCACGGAACTCATCATCATAAGGCTAATACGCAGGTCTTGGACAATCTTTGCTTACGAAGGTCTTTCGTTTAAATGGTATTTTATCGAGAAGGGAGCGTAATTTGTGCCACTGCTTCTCCTTGAAACTTCAAATCTTCTGCACTTCCCTCTTTTCCACCAGCGCCGAAACAACAACAAAAAAAAATAAAGATGCTCTCTTTGAATCCTCTTCCCTCTTCATCCTCTGTCCCTTTCATCAAATCCAAACACCCATCTTCCATAAATGCATTCTCGCTTCTGAATCCAAATCCTCTTACTAGGGTTCACACCCGTAAGAACCTACACTGTTACAGAACCACTTCTCGGCTTCATGAACCCGGTTTTTCAGGTACGATTTCTCCGCGACCCGCATCTCAGATCCAAGACTCAATCACTGATTTGAGCCTCGTGAATAGAGGCTTCGCTTATTCTTCTGGGTTTTCCGCGAAATCCAGACATCAAATTGTTAAAGCAGCGTCTGATGCCAATCCTGAAGGAGAAAGTGCAGCCCCGGATTCTAAATCCAAGACTTTAAAACTTGGTTTGGTTTTTGGGTTTTGGTACTTTCAAAACATTGTCTTCAACATTTACAACAAGAAAGCGTTGAACATTTTCCCTTTCCCATGGCTTCTTGCTTCCTTCCAGCTCTTCGTTGGGTCCATTTGGATGCTCGTGCTTTGGTCCTTCAAGCTCCAGCCATGCCCGAAAATCTCAAAAGAGTTCATTTTTGCTCTTCTTGGACCTGCTTTGTTTCACACAATAGGCCACATCTCAGCTTGTGTTTCGTTCTCTAAGGTCGCTGTTTCCTTCACCCATGTCATAAAATCTGCAGAACCGGTTTTCTCTGTCATTTTCTCCTCGTTCCTTGGTGATAGATATCCTGTTCAGGTTTGGCTGTCGATTCTCCCTATTGTATTTGGTTGTTCTCTAGCTGCAGTTACTGAGGTTACTTTCAATGTACAAGGGTTGTGGGGAGCCATGATAAGCAATGTTGGATTCGTATTAAGGAACATATATTCTAAACGAAGTTTGCAGAACTTCAAAGAAGTTGATGGGTTGAATTTATATGGGTGGATTAGTATTATTTCATTGTTTTACCTGTTTCCAGTGGCTATTGTGGTTGAAGGGTCTCAGTGGATTCCTGGGTATTACAGGGCACTTGAAACAATAGGCAAGCCATCCACATTTTATATTTGGGTTTTACTGTCTGGGCTGTTCTACCATCTTTATAACCAGTCTTCTTATCAGGCCTTGGATGAAATTAGTCCATTGACATTCTCAGTAGGTAACACAATGAAGAGAGTGGTGGTGATTGTGTCTTCGGTTTTGGTGTTCAGGAATCCAGTTAGACCCCTTAATGCCCTCGGTTCTGCCATTGCTATTCTTGGCACTTTCCTGTATTCTCAGGCAACAGCTGCCAAGAAAGCCAAGAAAATTGAAGGTGAGAAGAGTAGCTAGAGAGAAATAGGGAGAAGCTTGTTCAATATTCTTTGCAATATTTACTTTTTGCCCTTTCAATTTAGAAATTGATCATCCAATATGTGCCTCTATTTTTTTTTTTGGAACTACTGCTATAGATCTTTTAGTATTTTAAATCTGTTTGTCCTGATCTTCATCTGTTTTCTTCTTATTGCCAGATTTATGTTATATTAGGGGTTGACTTTAATTTAATGTAGATAACTGAGAAACTGTGTGTGAAATGTTGATTCACGACATTTGTTGCTTCACTGCTACATAGTTCACTTCAACGCTGATTTTTGTTGTCGCTGAAGTGAAGTCTATCTCTGTATGCTTCTACGTATTGCATCCATCCCATTCCATTCTTGCTATTAAGAAAATAATGGGAGCTTATGTGGCTTAGGAAGCTTTGTCTCCCTGAAACATTAAATACTTTGGCTACTTCTTCGGAAGTTGCCACTTGGTTTTAATTATCAAACATTTGGGAGTTTGAACAGCATGGGTGTTCTGTCTCTGGTGTTTCAAGTTATTAAGTGATGTTAGGTTTGCTTTCCCGATTTGTCTTTCTCAACTCTCAATTCTGGACTTCCAGCTATGAACTTGACATATCGGTGAAGAACTTTTGGCTATGTTGTTGAGTAATTAAAATGTATTGTAGGATACAATCATCAATGCTCTAGAACACAGCTTTGACTGGCATCACCTTCTTTACATTTTGCTGCTAACCTCATTCATATCATTCTTATTCGCAACTTTTTTAAGAGCCACATAGTCATGTCCATTTGCTAGAATCTAATTTATGGGATTTCATGGACTTTTGAGTTGGTCATAAAAATTGATTCCTGATATGTAACTTATTCCAAGATTATTGAGTGGATTTTTATTTCACATCCTTACGTAGTTAACACTTTTGTGTGAGGGTTCCTTTTCCTTTGGGAAAAGAAAAAGTAATTTTTTTGACTTTGCTTATTTTTAAATGAAAAACTTTTATATCTTTTATTTCGTGTTTGGAAAAAAAAAAGGTTCTATTTCTTTCTAACTTTCTATTATAATTCAATTTTTTAACTTTCTAGTTGGATTAATCAAAATAATTTTTTTAAGTAAAGTTTTCAATCAATTAAAATTTGCTCGTGAACAGGCTAAGACTACACCCCATCCTTGCCTGCTTCATTGGTACCGAAACCTACTAGACTTTCTGAGCTCAGGTCCATCATTCCATACCCTTTCCTTCCTTTTGGCCCAGGAAGCAAGGAACTTTATGACCAAAAAGAGGGAGATCGAAAAGGCAAGCCAAAAAAACAAAAATTAAGGAAAGAAGGCTCAACGACGAAATAATAAATAAATAGCAGATCCCTTTGGTAATAACAAATTTCATCCAAATGACAAATTCATATTTACGTTCATAATTAAATTAAACACTGGTGAGGTGACAGAGTTGCGGCTATATAGTTATTGTGATTTAGCTTACCATGATGCCATATTTCCCCTTTATTAAAAATCACAATAGTCAAAGAGATTGAGATTGCCACTTCCATTTTGAGCTTCACGTTCTATATCTTGTTATAGCTCCTGTCAGGCTGTCATGGTAAATCAAATTGGTATAAGGCTGTTTAGCTTCTTTTTATTTTTCTGTTTTTTGTTATAGCAATGTGGAGATCAGAATATTCGAACCAACCTTGGACTACCACGTCCAATATTTGGGCTGTTCACCAAACCTCTTGATCTTAGGTAGTCATCCTTGCAATGATGGAAGACACACCACTTAATTGCTTAGAGCTAAGCTAATTAATTCCTCGCAAACAATGAAAATGAGTGCTACTAATCCCAACAAAATTAGTTAGTTGTCTCCTCTGTCTAACTCTATCTGAATTATCTCACGCAAAATTCTTCCTAAGTAATCAATGCTTGAAATAATAGCATTATCGAAGAATCTTCCTACTCATTCTTGCTTTATGGTTGATTAGATTGTGAAACGACTTTAGCATTGACAAAACCAGGATGGCTTACAAAGGAAAAAAAGAAGTGGTCAATTATAGGAGAGTGTAGAGTAAATTATGGAAGGGAGAGGATGTTAAAGATAAGATGTATTTTGTTCTGGGTGTTTGGAATTGGAAATTAGGAAGATAGAGAGCGAGTGCCCAAAAGAAGAAACATGTGGGTTAGTGTTAGTGTGGAAGAGATAAAAGAAGAATGCGAAAGTAGAAGAATGAGTGGGGTTATGAATAGGAGGAAGCATTTGGGAAGAGCTTTAAATAGGCATTGATGGGGTTGATGAAAACCAGATTGAGGTTGGAAATGACTTGGGAGAAGAAGCTAAGGAAGGAGGGAGGAAGGGTCATTTATAATGAGTGCCACCTAAAGTCTAAAATGGTTTTTGTACCATGACAACTGTTTACAAAAACAATAAGTGTCTAAACAAACGTATGAAATAATACTAAATTAGAATATCTGATTCCCATTTCTCCAAATAATAGTATGAGTGGCATTTTTTCGAAGTAGATAGAAATCCAGCTCATGGTTCTCTCCAACACTGATAGGACCCCACGTGGAGAGGACTGCCAGTTCACGGACTAGCTTGTATTGCAGGTTATTTTAACATAAAACTAGAAGGTCCTTCTAGCTGTACTCCTCGTCCCTAACGCTGGCAACAAGCTAAATCTTGACTGCTTCTCTTACTTTCTCTCTCTCTATGTGAATGTGATGATGCTCTCTCTCTCTCTCTCTCTTTCTCTTGTGTTCTGGCTCACTAGCAAAAAGTCATAGAGAAAGCCATAGGATCGTGAAAGCCAAGCTCTACAACATGGGAGCGACCAAGGGTGTTCATTATGGATGATGATGATGAGTCATGCTGAATGAAAGTCGTGTTAATTAAGGTTAGGGTTAATTAATCTCATGCTTGAGAGTGTGAGCGTGTGGCGTGTGGACAAGATAATGGTCTACCATTAATCATTAAACAAGCGGAATTTATATATATATATATATATATTATTAGCTTTGTTTTTTAACAATAATTCTTAATTAATGGCATGATTGACAAGGGAATGATAGCTAGCTAGGATGGTGATGGTATATACCTTATTAACAGTCTTTAATTTTGTTTTCATCGCAGCCGCCCAAGGTTTCCCTGCACATGAGTTCCTATCTCCACTAATTAACACCCCAATTTAATTATATATGTATATTCCTATTCCTTTTGCTTGACATGGAATTGGTTATATTACAGCTTATGATTAAGGGGTTGATTCAGGTTTAGCTAGGAACATGGGGTCATGTGGCATATATATATATATATAGATATTTGGTCCCTACAGAATAAGGAGAAGAGGTGTAACAGTCAATGGTCCAACCGATCTTCTCACTGAAAAAAGACATACATATACTGATCCAAGCTGGTTAACTAAAAAAAATGCAATGGCTTAAGAAATTGGAGACGCAGTCAAGTTCAAATTAAAAGCAACTCTCTGTTTAAACATTACGCATGAAAACAACTTTTTCCTGCAGCAAATTAAAGCACATAGGAAAGAACTAAGAAGTGGACTGAACAAAAAATGGACAACAATATCTAGAGAACCAAAGCTGCAAACCCTACCATGCATCCATTATACAGTCTTCTTTATTTCATTGAAAATGGACCATGATGATCGGAGGGTCCATAGATGCTTGTCTTTGGAAAACCCACCATTTTATGTTTACAGTATATCACTCTTGCTTTTATTAGTATATAGTAGTAAATGGGGAGACAATGTATTTACATAGAAATGGAATGGACATTTGTTTAAATTAACAGAGGAAGGAAATAATTAATTGATTGTGTGTGGGCATGGCTGGGTCAGAAGGAGAAACAAAAATATGTAGGAGAGAAGAATAGAAAGAGAAAGGAAATAAGAGGGGTTTTAGAGAATGAAGAAATGAAGGGGAAAAGGGGAAATTGATTGGAGGGTGGGAGAGTATATTAATGCAGAGACAGAGAGGACACACTTCAAGTGAGATAGTAACGCAGCTGTCACTCCATGCTACAAAGCCCACTATCTCTTCTTTCTTTCCCTCTTGGCCAGCAAATTAGCGTTTGCAGCTGTCAGATCTCTCTCTCTCTCTCCAACTCCTCTTATTTTTATAATATTTTTTCTCCTTAATGTATTGTTTTTAATTAACCAACTCCTCTGTTCCAAACAACCATCAAATAATAACAATAACACATCATCCATCCATCATAAACCACACCCACCTCTTTCTTCAGGGTCTTGAATGATTCTTGTGCTGTAAAAAACCAAAAAAAAAAAAGGA
>QANZ01042226.1:0-16179 GCA_003254925.1 Chamaecrista fasciculata
TTTTGTTGGGAAATTACAAAGTTATGGACCAAATTGTACATTTATAACTATTTCCATATTACTTGCATTCTGGTCCCACGATATTGTTTGTTATTTTTTGCACCTTGCAAATAAAAAATATACCCGATTGTTGACGGTACAAGCTTTGTTTGACCCCGAGTACAGATATTAGGGACCGATTCTTTGGACCGATACAATGTTATGGACCAAATTTTATGTTTACAATACTTTTCATGTTATTTGCATTCTAGTCCCCAAAATATTACTTATTATTTTCTTTATATTCAAATTCATAAATGTGCCCCATTATTCATGGCTGGGATTCTCTACGAGCTTTGAATTATCACTCACACATGATAGGGATTGATTAATTGGCCGGATACAAAATTATGGACCAAATTGCATTCTCAAAAGAATTTTAATGTTATTTTCATTTTGCCCCATAATCTCATCCAATAGGATGGACCAAAATCCATCATCCTATAGGATTGAGAAATCACGCTTTCCAAGAGCATCTCATCCAAATATCATCCCAGTCAAACCCCAGTCAAACCCCACCCAAACACCTATATCTCATCTCAATCTCAATCTCAACATCATTATTTCATATACCATTTCTACCCCTATACAAAATAAATAAATCCAACAACCTATTTCACCTAACCACAATCATTACATACTCTTTTATATAATTTCACACCCTATTATACATCATTTTCTCTCAAACCATCCAAACACCAATACATAATCTCATCTCATCCTAATTTCAACATCATCTCATCTCATCTCATAAGTTGAGATTGAGATTGAGATTGAATTGCACTTTTGCTCCCAAACAGTCCCTAACATGGACCAAATCCACAACCTTACAAATAGTAGACTAAAAATACACTTTTTTTTTTTTCATAAAAGACGAACTTAAATTAAAAGGACCCCACAGGCCGTGGCATACTTACCATACTTAGCATACTTAGCCAAAGCATCCGACTAAAAATACACTTTTTGACTTAAGGAAAACTTACCATACTTAGCATACTTAGCTAAAGCATCCGACTAAAAATACACTTTTTGACTTAAGGAAAATACATACTACCAAAAGTGGGGCCCAAAGTCAACAACTGGGAGATGTCTCTTCGAAAAAGTATAGGGTCAGGGAAGTACATATGAAATTTCTTTGGAAGTTTTTTTTCCTTTCTATACTTAGCATACTTAAAGTTTTTTTTTTTTCCTTTCTATGTTATCTTTTCCTCTTTTTTTTTTTAATTTTTTCTTTTTATATATGAAAAATGGTAAAAATATTCTTCCTTTCTTTTCTTTCTAAAATATTCTTCCTTCTTTTCTTTTCTTTCTAAAAATGGTAAACTTTTATCCCTGGATTAAATACATACGTAAACTTTTTTTAAATTTAATTTATGTGAAGCTTATGACTTATGTATTTAATCCAGGGATAAAAGTTTACGTAATTTTAAAAGAAAACTTTGTTTGCTTTTATTTTAAATAAAAATTTGAAATTTATTTTAAAAAAACTCATGATGAGAATTGATTTTAGAAATTTTTTATTTTGATTTTAATCATAAATTAAATTTAATCTTTAGCGAGGGAGTAGCTCCCACCGTTCCTCTATATATATCCATCCGTGTTTGCTTGAGGTTATATTCTCAAATCTCCTTTCTGCCTTCTACACATATATTCTCAAAAATTTGTTCTCTCATTTCTCAATCCTTATTATTATGTGCAGGCTCTACGCCATGGTTATTAGGGCAATCCAATTCTAGTAATATTTCTTCTTATTCTTCATCATCAGCAGCAACCATGAATAATAATGTCCCACTCCCACATAATACTCTTCGGGAATCTGAAATATTTGATCACTCGGTAGTAACCATCCCTCCAAATTTAGGGTCTGTTGTGATGATGAGGGATCAATCTTCTTCATCCACTAATAATAATAAGATCCCTGAGGGATTAGATAAGCTTTTTCTGGGTTTTGCACTTACCATGTTGATATCACTCCTCTTTTCCGATCCTAGTACAGTGCTGTCTTCTACGGCCACTGTAGAGACTACACATGTTGTTGCCACAGTTTGTTTAAATTTGTCATTTGTTGCTGTTATCACTATCTCAATCTCTGTCATTTTCAAAAACATTCTCTCCCAAAATCTCACATTCCTACTTCTTGTGCTTGGACTTATTTGCTTCTTTTTGTCACTTTCCATTTTCGTCGCTTCTCTTCTCCTCTTTCGTCTCATCACTCTTCACCAACAACAACAATCATAATAACATTTATCCTCCAGAAAATCCACGCCCGCAACGCAACTATAATATTAGTAGCTAGCTGTCTTAATCCTGTGATGAATTTCTGCTGACATCATCTATATATATATATATCTTGATACATCTTATGTATTATAACAATTTGAACTTTTTATACTTTTATTTATTATATTTCTTCTTACCTCTTATGTGGTTTGGATCACTATTTATAATTGATCAAGAGATATAATCCATGAGATATGTCCTTTCATTCGAAAGATGTGTTTATTAATTATTAATAGACACTATCTAAAAGTTAAGTCTCTTCATAATAAAAAATGTGTCTACTAGTAATTGAAATACACCACTTGATAGATGTATCTTTTCAAATGAAAGAATATATCTATTATTTATTAATAGACACCTTTTAAAATGACTTCTCATGTCTTTTGAGGAAACCAATCATATAAATATAATTAACATATTAAATTAATTATACATCATAAATAGACTTTTATTTATTTTATCCAAAATAATCACATTGATAATATTACAAACTATCCAACAATCCCCCACTAGTTTGTAATATTGCATAACATCATGCATACCAGAAGTATCTTACTTCAATTTGAACTTTCTATTAGTGTAAATTCTTTAAAGTTTTGACGAAGTAATTGGTATCCTAAGATTTGAACCACTACTCCATATATATGCCAAAACCGAAAGCATTTACACACATGATATTATTATTTAATGACATAAATTCAATTCCTTAATTACTTTAGCACTTTTATGGCCATGTGCTACTCTTGGTCTCATGAATATTTAACAAGATAAACCCTAAAACCTTGCTTAGTGCGACACCACTTCAATATTCACATAGGTGGATTTGTCAACTATATCTTTGTTACTTAAGATATTTAACAATTCCATTAAGATCATATCAACATCCATTCCATAACAATACGCACCATTAAGTTTTGTGACAATATTAATGTGTTCTTATCATCACATATATCAACTTCTTTACCCCTCACAAAAAATATGCAATACAAACTCTATAATTCAGCATTAACTTGGAATTTGGTGCTACAAACAACATATAGTAACTTGTTATTACCCATTAAACTAATATTGTTAGAGTGTATACTAACTCAAAGTTGGGTTCCCATTACTAATGTTTAGATTTTAGGGTTTAGCCTCATTTCTTCAATTGAAAAGTGAATTAACATGAGAAGCAAACAGATCAACGACGACTACTATACCAAACTATGAAGTACGGGTACTTCAAAAATATTGTCGTACCCATATCGGTTACATACTCTTACCCGTATTCTATGAATACTCTTGGGTATTTCTAAAATATTATAAAATGTAAATTTTGTATTGTTTTAATAAAAAGTTGTATTTCTATCTAACTTTTATTTTTGTTGTAATAGAATTTCATTATTTTAGATTAGTAAACAAAAAGTTCATACTTTTGCAACAAAAAGTCATATAAATTTATATTTTATAGTTTTATATTTAAATATATATTATCATACTTGTACCTCATAATTTTCAAAACTAATTATACCCTGTATTCATATTTTTATCAATGCAAGTACTTGTACCCTTCAAATGCAACATAAATACCAAATGAATCACTAATTAAGTTGAAGGCATGGACGAGAGGTAGAGATTGAGATTTGAGAGTTTAGGGTGGAAGGAGGCAAAAGAGGTGTGTGTGAGAGATAGACGGTCAAGTCAATATTTTTTTAAAGAAAGTAAAATAAATTCATTCAATTATAGGCCAAAATATTTTTTTTGATCCTTAATATTTGTCTAGGATTCCATTTTAGTTTCTAAAGTTTTTTTTTGTTCCGTTTTGATCTCCAAAATTAACAAAAAGTTTCACCATTAGTTCTTGAGTCATTTTTGTCCACATTCTTCCATTAAAAATGACGTAGAAGGGAGAAGAGAGTTTCTTATGTAAAGTATTTCTTTTTTCTATTTGGCATTAAGGAACTAAAAGAGAATTTTAAACAAACTTAAGTATTAAAATAGAGTTTTGACCCAAGCAATAGCTTTTGCCGCCCTTCCATCCAAACGTCCCTCTTCCTCTTCCCTCTCAAGTCTCAACCTCTCTATTCAAAAGAAAAAAGTCTCAACCTCTTTCTCTCTCTCCTCTCGAGCAATCACATATTTTGGTCAATTTATCTTTTGTTATTATTTTAGCCAAATATTAACGATAGAATCTACATGATTAATGATATGTAATGTAAAATTGATATAAAAAGAAACTCAAATCCTAACACAGATTGAAAAACAGGATTCAATCTGTCATTAATTTATTGGAAGAAATTAATCAAAAGATAAAATTGATCAAAATATAAAAATTGGGGACAAAATCGACAACAAAAAAGATTGGGAATAAAACTAACAGTAGGTGTAAAGTTTAGAGACGAAATTAACACTTTTGTCAATATTATTTAATTATTGTTTATATATAACTAATGATGGGGAGAAGTGTTTACGATTGAACATTAATTGTAAGGTTGTAAAGAAGTCGAACATTAATGGTAAAGGAGAAAGGGAGTGGAACGGTAAATTAAATTAGGTATGTTCACTATGTATAGTCATATATATATATTCGCAACCTCTTTCGTCTCATCAATCATCATCATAATAATAAGGGTAAATTGCAATTTAGTACCCTGTGGTTAGGGGCGGTTCCTCTTTGGTACCCTGAAAGAAAAATTTTTGCATTGTGGTACCCCGTGGTTTACTCTGTTAGCGATTTGGTCCCCTGAGGTTTTATTCTGTTAGGATTTAACGGCAAATGTACGTTAAAATGTCAAAAATCTCCCAAAAAGTCTTATCTTATGCGTTTAAGTCCTTTCCTTTACTAAAAGGGATCAAAACATAAAGAATTAATTATAAAAGGGTCTTTAGAATTCTAATATTATAGATTTTTCTCCTTTTCATAAGATTTCTTTTGAATAGGTCCTGATTTAATTACACTTTAATTCCAAAAGTCTATGATCTTTATCAAAATAGTCCTTAGAACCTCAAAAGACAAATGAGCATCTATGATTTATCAAAAAAATCCCTATATTCAACTACAATTTTCATTCAAGTACACTACAAACAAATCAAAACCCCCAAATTTTTCCAAAATCAAGCCCCACAAATCAAAAACCCTCTCAACAACAAAATCAACATCATCAACAACCAATTTCTTCATTCCATTATGTTCCCCCTCTTTTTTATCATCTTCATTCATTTTAGTCCCAAATCCTCAAAATAAAATTGTAAAGTGCCCCAAAACTCTTTCAAACATTTCAATTTAGTCCTTACAAATATTTAAAACTCTAAACTCTAAATCTTAAAACCCCAAACCCTAAATCCTAAACCTTAAAACCCCAAACCTTAAAAAAAGTCTGAATCGAACAATTCGACCCTTGACCCATTCTTATCTCATTATTCTCAATTCCCTTTCTTTTTCATCATCTCCATTAATGTTAATCTCATATCTTCAAAATAAAATTGTAAAGTGTAACAAAACTCTTTCAAACATTCTAATTTAATCCTTAAAAATTATCAATTCACTGAAGATTCAGGGACTAAATGAGATTTTTTTTATCAGAATACTAATGAGAATTGAATATAGCATTTTAACGAGATCAGTTCTTGTTCAAAATAAAAAATAAGGATGGAAAAAAAAATTAAAGAATGAATAAATTAATATCGATAAAGAGATCATCAACTGAATTGTTTTTGGTAGATAGCATAAAAATTAAGAAATCATCATATTTTTTGTGATTGAAGGTTTTTCTTTTTCAAAAAACTGATAAAATTTCAGGCATAATTTAATTTGAGCACAAAATAATAGCATATATCATTAATAGTTTAAATCAATTATTTTGGTAAACTTTATTTCAAATTTAACAAAAAAAAATAGTTATCATCTCCAAAATGAACCCAAAAAAAAAAACACAGTTGTCGAATAAAAAAAAATGAAATTATCAACTCATCAATTCATTGTCTTCGTCTTCATCGATTCTTCATCAATTCATCGTCTTTGTATTCATCAATTCATCATCTTCTTCGAAAATGTAATTTGTCCAGATCTGAAATCTGGATTTGTGAGGAAACGCCAAACCCATCAGAAAACGGAATGGAATTGGTTCAAGAAACCGATACCTTGCGGCATCGCCGCGATGGTGGCGAAGGCGAAAGCAGATGCGGAATTGGAAGAAAGAGGAACGCGTTTCACCTGATATCGAAGGAGTCGGCGGCGACGATGAACGCGTTTCACCTGATATCGTTGTCTGAGGGGTTTGATTTGTCGCCGTTGTTTGAGGAGAAGAAGAAAGAGGAGAAGGTGGAGATGAGATTTGCGACGATCAGCCCATCGAGCAGCGTGATATCGAGGCTGGAGGAGGTGGGGAAGGCGGAGAGATTCGGTCTGAGGAAGAGAGAGACGAACGACCAGATCTGAAGATGAAGAATTAATGTTCTTTAGGTATAGGATTTTAGGGGTTAGAGTTTTAAGTTTTAGGGTTTTTAATATTTTTAAGGATTAAATTAGAATATTTAGAAAAATTTTGAGACACTTTACAATTTTATTTTGAAAATTTGGGACTAAAATGAATGAAGATGATGAAAAAGAAGAGGAATTGAGAATAATGGGATAAAAATGTGTCAAAGACCTAATTGTACAACTCAAACTTTTTTTTTAAAGGTTTTAGGGTTAGGGGTTAGGGGTTAGGGTTTAAGGTTTGAGGTTTGGAGTTTAGAGTTTTATGATTTAAGATTGGGGGTTTTGGGTTTGGGGTTTAGGGTTTCAAGGTTTGGGGTTTAGGGTTTTAAATATTTTTTAAGGACTAAATTGAAATGTTTGGAAGAGTTTTGGGCACTTTACAATTTTTTTTTGAGGATTTGGGATTAAAATGAATGAAGATGATAAAAAAGAGGGGGAACATAACGGGATGAAGAAATTGGTTGTTGATGATGTTGATTTTGTTGTTGAGAGGGTTTTTGATTTGTGGGACTTGATTTTGGAAAAATTTGGGGGTTTTGATTTGTTTGTAGTGTACTTGAATGAAAATTGTAGTTGAATATAGGGATTTTTTGATAAATCATAGATGCTCATTTGTCTTTTGAGGTTATAAGGACTATTTTGATAAAGATCATAAACTTTTGGGATTAAAGTATAATTAAATCAGGACCTATTCAAAAGAAATCTTATGAAAAGGAGAAAAATCTATTGATACATCACTATTTGGGCGTACGCCTAAACGGCCCTCGCACCGGGCCTCCTCTCCCCTCCACACCTTGCGAGGCGCCCCCGAGCCAATCGGGCGCCCTTTGCACATATGGGGGGCGGCCGTGATCCACCCCGGGTCTTGGCGCACGTCCCCCAAATAACACGTGGTCATCCACGACTACCTTGCTCCGCAATCCACGCCACGGGAGATCGTGGGCTACGGACTTGCTCACACCCACGATCTCCAGTTGCCTGGCGGCCGCCAGGCGAAGTGACGCGCAATCACCCACGATTGCCTTGCTCCGCAAATCTCGGTCTCCACCATCTCCGCTGGTGGAGATCGTGTCCAGTTACGTGGTCCGCCCCGCGCGCTGACCACCTCTCTCCTCTCTGCTCTATAAATAGAGCCCATCTCAGCAGTTCAAGGTTAGCTACTTCTTACACTCTGAAATTCTCTTACTCTCTTATCACTCTCTTACTAACTTGAGCGTCGGAGTACACTTCGCAGGGCCCCCCTGTGAAGCTCTTGCAGGTTCTTGCTCAACTCTTGGCTCTTGCAGCCCATTTTGGTGAACTAGGTAAGTGCCAGGCATTTTCCAGTTTATCATCTATAATATTAGAATTCTGAAGACCCTTTTATAATTAATTCTTTTTATTTTGATCCCTTTTAGTAAAGGGAAAGGACTTAAACGCATAAGAGAAAACTTTTTGGGAGATTTTTGACATTTTAACGTACATTTGCCGTTAAATACTAACAGAAAAAAACTTCAGGGGACCAAATCGCTAACGGAGCAAACCACGGGGTACCACAATGCAAAAAATTTTCTTTCAGGGTACCAAAGGGGAACCGCCCCTAACCACAGGGTACCAAATCGTAATTTACCCTAATAATAATCATTATCCTCCACGACCACCAGTATAGCAGTATTAGTTTTAGCTAGTATATATATGCAAGCACATATATGCATGCAGGTGATATATATATATATATATATATATATATTGTCTAAATCCTGTGATGAATTGCGCATGGCATCATCCGTCACAACTCACAAGTTTCGCTATATATGTAATGTAATATAACTTTGGCTAGCATACAAAGCACTAACATTATTAAAAATTTAAAATAATATAACTTTGGCTAGCATACAAAGCACCAAAATTATTAAAAATTTAGAATAATATAACTTTGGCTAGCATACAAAGCACCAACTTTGGCTAGCATACATATACATATACATATACATATTCAGCTTAAAAAAAATCTTTAAACCTATTTCAACCAACTACAATCATTACATACCCTTTTATATAATTTTACACCCTACTCAATATTATTTTTACTCTAATAATTTAAACACCAATCTATCATTTTATATATTTCATTACTCCATCATCTCATCCCATCTCACCAAATAAATGGATGATTTCTCAAAAGAGGCCTGACACAAAAATAAACTGTAAAAAAAGGTAGAGGCAGCACGAAATCGATGAAAGAATTGACTTTTTAAAAAATTGGAGGATATATATCACTTTCAAGTTTCAATCTTGATGGGACTTCATTTTTGTTCAAAAACAAAATCTTAATGGGATCCAGAGGACGAAATGATATTTATTACAACACGTGACGATAAAGTATCGGACCAAAACAAGAAAGGACATTTATTATAGTAAGGCTTTTTTTTTTTTTATATCGTTCCCAGGTGCATGAGTCTGACTAGCAAACAAACAGTGACAAAGTAAAATTATTTATGAGCAAGGCAGTCAAGATCTAGATTTAAATCGTAAGATCGTACGATCTTACGATCTTGCAAGGCCAATTCTAGTTAAATCGGATGCAGGATCGGTTTTGACCAAGATCTGAGTAAGATCTAGATTTAAATCGTAAGATCGGTAAGATCGTACGATCTTACCGATCTTACNTTACGATCCTCGATTCGATCTTACGATTCGATCTTTCTCATGCTCCTTCCGATCTTGAGTAAGATCTCGATCTTGACTGCATTGTTTATGAGTGCATCATATTGTTCCAACTAAATAATAATTGATTTTATTCATGAGTTTATTTTTAACACAGATTTTATAGTAAAAAATTTTATGAAATAATATACTAAATTAAATTACAAATTAAATTTATATATATATATATGTATCTTTTAAACATGGACGACCAGAAAGGGGTGAAGCCATATAATATAAGATATATATATTTATATAATATATATTAGTTATTTTTATATTCAAATACATAAATATATATTTAATTATAAAATTTATAATACTCCTTATGTGTTTAAAATTATATTATTGAAATATTTTAATTACAAATTTATTTGAATAAATAACAATAAAAAAATAAATTTAACAACAATTAAAGATAAACATTATAAATCATTAATTTATTTATTATTATTGTAATATAAAAATAAACTTAATTATTCATTAGATCTTTACTAGCAAGCACCGACACCCATTTTACTGGCGTGTCGGCGTGTTCAACATGTGTCGGACATGCGTCTCAAGGTGTCAGGATAGTTTAGTGGCTTTCAACGGTTCAGACACGGCTCGACACAGCTTAAACACGTCTTCGACTCAACTTCTCCTTAAATATAAAATTTTTAACTTAGAAAATCAATTTTGGGTTTTCTTATATTTTGACAAAACTCTCTCGGAAACTTTTACTCACCTTCGTTCACCGATGTTCATCACCGTCATTCATCGTCGTTCATTGTCGTGCACTATTGGTCATTTCTAATTATTTTTATTTTGTCTCTTCTTGAAATTATAATATATTATATTATATATATATATGTCGTGTCCTGTAAAATTAAGAATTTGACGTGTCGTTGTCCCTATCGTGTCCTGTGTCCGTGTCCGTGCTTCTTAGGATCTTCTTTATGAATTTATCATTTATAATTTTATTATTTTTTTAACCAATTCTCTTAATCTTTTAATTAATAAATACATTTGTCATTAAAATGTTTCTATTATCATATTTTAATAATTTAATTTAAAATACATAACAATATTATAGTTAAATAAATATATTTATATGTTTGAATATAAAAATAAATAATATTATATATATATATATATATATCTTATATTATATGGCTCCACCCCTTTCTGGTCGTCCATGTTTAAAACTATAGTCTATGAAATTAAAAATAAGAGAAGATTTACTATTTGGTCTCTCTTTCTTTACTAAGTTAACAATTTAGTCCCTTATTTATTTTACATATAACGGGCACGCAAAGACCCTAGTATTAATATATATACGAAAGGGGAGGGGGATTGAGGGGATTAAATTCCCCAAGATCCAACCCAATCAATCTATATTATTAAATAATAGTTATAATATAACATTCAATAAAAATCATAATTAAAATTAGTGTATAATAAATTTAAGATTTTTCCACAAAAAAAAATAAATTTAAGATTTAATTAATACTTAATAATTGATATTGATATAATTAATGTGTTATTTAAGAAATTAATTTAAATTAATTTATATTAATATATACTTCTTCTATTATTACATAAAAAAAAAATAACTTTATATTCAAAATTAGTGTATGATATATTTAAAATTTAACCATTAAATTTGCACTAATATATTATAAAAATAAAAAAAATAAGTGGTAGAAATAGTAGTGCACCACCACATTCTGATTGACAATATTAGATTATTAGTATAATATAGTATGATAAATTCTACACCATTCAATACATAATGATAGGTTTTTAAGCATTGAAAATGTACCTATATAAATATTTTTTGTCTTATAAGTAGATTAATATCTTTAATTTTATAAAGTTAGCATTTTGTGCAATGTTTAAAAAATTCACGACCGCAGTAACCGCAACCCGCATCGTAACACCCGCAATGTCCGCAACCGCAGTAATCGCAACGCAATCACAACCGCAGCTTGCAACCTTGGTGAGTCCCACTATTAATGGGGCCCACACTTCTCTCTCTAACTCTTTCATTCTCTCTCTAAACTACAGACACTGCACACTTCAGAGGATCCATTTTCTACATCATGATGATAATTATGGGGTTCCCTCACATTTTATCCCCCAATAACTCTTAATCTTCTTATATATATATATATATATATATACAAATACACTAATATGTACATGTAAACATCTATTTAAATTTAATAATTATTAAAATTTAAAATTAAAAAATATTTTATTAAAAATAATATGTCAATTTTTAATTAATTTAAAACATAATCCAATAAATAATTTAGCTTTCAGGCCAAAAATAAATAAATAATTTAGCTTGAATTATAACATTTCATTCAAAACACAATACATCAAACTTCAATTACAACAAAATACAATACAAAGCATATAAAATCTGAGGAAATTGAGGAGAAAGACTAAAAAATAATTTACGGGCTAAAATTTTTAGGTTATTATATATTTAAGGGTTCAGATTTAATTGATCTAAGAATTAAAAATTGATCTTAAAATTTAGATTAATGAATAAAAATTATTTACATAAGTATAATAATGTTTTAAAATATTTTTATATAATTTTTTTCGGGTACGGGGATCTCGCGGGACGAGGAGTATACCTCTCGTCCTTGTCCCCGAATTAGCTTTGGGGTAAAATTTTCCCCATCATTATCTCTACGGGGAATTTTTCCTTGTATCTGGGAATCCTTGCGGGGCAATACCTGCAGGAATCCTTGTTTGTGGGGAAAATTGTCATGTCTAATTTCACTTGGATAAGTCAAATAAAAGGCCTGACGAACGGCCACGTGGCTATATATCATAGAAATATTAATATATAGTATGGATATGTATATGTAATATTAATAAATTTAGGTTTTCTTAATTAATAAAATTGCCACCACCTTTGTAAAGAGGGTTTTTTTTTTATTTAAATAATATATAAAAAAATTATTTACGCGCGCAATAGTCCAAACCAAAAAATATTTATGTATATGGAATACTCGTCTATGAGATGAGTATTCACTTTTTGTCAAACTAATCATGCGGTACCACGTGTGTTGTGTGTGTTAGTGATGTTGTGTGTTGGGTGTTAAAGGAGAATAAGGAGGTGAGGGGCTGGGGTCTTCACCCTTGCATCACTAACACACACAACATATCTTGTTTATGTGTGTTGTGTGTGTTAGTGATGCATATCTTGCTTTAGTTATGTATTAAAAAAAAAGGGGTGGGTCTTTTATATTTATGTGGGTGGGGTGGGGGGAGGGGGGGTCATGGAGATAAGGTGAGAAAGAGGACTGAGAAAATAGAGATGTTAATTAAATAATATTTAAATAAATATTAATTAAATATAAATATATAAAATTCCCTTCACCCCTTATAAAAGTCCTGGCCTGTACAAGAGGACACACTGACACAACACACATATAATATAAATATAAATATATAAAAAAAACTGAAAACCCCTCACCCCCATATATAACAACATATCTTGCTTTTTCTGGCTGATTGAGAAAATAATCTGACAAGTCACCTCCACAAAATCCTAGCTTCTAGAAACATAATTAAAAGTATCCTAATTAAGTCTCATCTTATAATTTCCCTATATTATTTTGGTAATAAAAAGAGGCCTCAAGGCCAAATTAGAAGAAATCATCTAAATATTTATAATGCCAAGCCTCAACGTGTGATATCCAATTAGCATCATATATAAATAAGGGAAATTCTAATTAATATACAACTTGAGCATTACATACAATTGTGATGTGGGATAATTTTTTTAAAATAATTTCATGTTAAGAAAAAATCAAAACATATTACAAAGATATTACATTATAGTCAATTGCAAATCAAACAATTTGGAATCATTGGATGACACAACCTGCGAAGGAAACATATAATAGTTTAATAGTGGTGAGACAAATTCTAAAGAGTGGTTAATGTGCGGATACAAAAGCCTGACTACCTATAATATTATTTAGTATAGTAGATTTAAGGAATCACCTTAAAATTTGACATAATTAATTTTCTAATCCAATTTTTACAAATTATCATTCCACAATAATGAAAATGTAGGTACACACCCAAAGTCAAAATATTAATTAGAAAGTTTACTAACAAAATAACTTATTTTTATTTTGAATTGAACATTAAAAAAATCATGATAACAAAAAAAATTATTTAGAGTTGGTGAAAATAAATTTAAAATTGAGATCAACATGAATGTAGGATGGGGATTATAATTTTTATATATATATTTTAAATGATTTTATTTTAGATATTATTTTTAAAATAATTTATTTTACACAATAATTTTTAAAGATCAACTACCGAAGACTCCTCATACATATACAATAATATAAATACCTAATAATTAGGTTAATTTTAGATATATATTATATATTTTTTAGATATATTATGGTATGTTTAATTATAGCACCGTTAAATATAATGTGTATATAAATATATATATATATATATATATAATTTTTTTTAATTGAACTTCAGTTGTGATTCTTGGGGAGTTGCAAACTTCAGTTGTCGAGTTAGTTTTTTTCATCTTGTTTAACAACATCTCAAACAGGCCCATAATAATAGTAAGATATTGTTTTTTTGCCGCAGACACAAATTGACAAAACATTTGACATAGGTGTTAATCCTTATTCTAATATAATCTACTTAAAAACTTAAAAATAATAAGATATGGAACTGTTCAAAACGAAATAAAAATTATTATAAAAAAAGAAATAAAAATTAATATAAGTATTACAATAAAACAATATATTTTATTTAATATTTTAGGATAACTAAAGAATAAAAGATCTTTCATTTGTTAGAGATACCACCAGAGAAAAGTAAAACTAAACCAAGCTTGACGGTACGTCAAGACATAGCACAATAATAAAACCTTGACTAATATATCTATGTTATTATATATACAGATTCTGGTTCTTCTAATAGTCTATCTTAAAAATAATTTATAACAATATAAAAATGTAGATATCAATTAAATAATATAATAATATACAGTATAATTTAAAGTTAATATAAATATATAATTTCATATTTTTTTCATTCCCCATATATAGCACTGTTAAACGGGCCGGCCCGTTACGGGCCACGGGCTAAACGGGCCGGACCGTTTAGGCCCGTTTTTAAACGGGCCAAATTTTTTAAACCCAAGCCCGCCCATTTAGCGGGCGGGCCGGGCCGGCCCGCGGGCCTAAACATTTTTACATGTAAATTTTTTTAAAAAAATGTAAACGGGCCTAAACGGGCCGGACCGTTTAGTCCACGGGCTAAACGGGCCTGACCGTTTAGGCCCGTTTTTAAACGGGCCAAATTTTTTAAGCCCAAGCACGCCCATTTAGCGGGCGGGCCGGGCCGGCCCGCGGGCCTAAGCCCGTTTTGACAGTGCTACCCATATATATGGGGATGGCACCTGCACATATATTTAGGGATGACACCTGCACAGGGTGGGGATGGGGGAGGCCCTCCCTGTCCTCATCCCCACCAATCCTTGTCCTCTCTATCCCCATCTCTGATCTCCACCCTGGGGATGAATTTTCTCTCATCCCCATTCCCCAACTCTCCACAGTCCCCACAGAAATCTCGTATAAGTTTTTTTAATGGAAAATTAAGAATGCAATGAATTAAAATACAAAATCTAACAATAAACACAGATTGAAGGCAATCTGGAGGGGACTTCTTCCAAACAAACATATCTAATCAACAATAAATAAAGACAATATGGACCCAGACTCTTGGTACACCCCTGAATCAAAGCATCAATAGAGATGATATGTCCATTTCAAATTGATTAAAAACCTATTCCCATAAATAATTTAGTTTCAATTATAAAATTTCATTCAAACAAATTCCAATTAGAGAAAATACAATGTAAAGAACATAAAATTTGAAACTACCTAGCTTCTCCCACACGATTAAAATAATTATTATCCACAAAGAGTCAAAGACTAACACCCTAAAACCACTATCGCTCATAAAAGAAGTTACATTATTCTAATGGATGAAATTCGTTTGTAATTATAATAATATATATATTTAATTCGGGGCGGGGGACTCAGCGGGACAGGCCAAATTACATTCGGAGTAAAATTTAACCTCATCCCCAACCTCGCAAAAAATTTTTCCCTATATCTGAGGATCCCCGCAGAACAATACTCGCAGGAATCCCAGTTATGGGAAAAATTGCCATCTCTATCCATATATGGTCTAATAATATGGGTTATGAAGTTAAACTTCTTTCCCAATTCCCATTGCAAATAATATTATATTATAGATATAATATTTTTAGGGTAAATTACACTTTGGTACCCTGTGGTTTGACCCTGTTTCACTTTGGTACCCTGTGGTTTGAAACTTGACACTTTGGTACCCTGTGGTATTCTCCATTAACACTTTGGTACCCTTTGGACTTATTTTGTAATTTTAACCATAATAATTTTTACAAAAATTACATATTGACCCCAAAAAAATTTTAAATTTTTCATTTTAGTCCCTATATAATATGTATCTATGGACCTATTTGTAATTTTTTGAAAAATTTTGGGGTCATTATGTAATTTTTGCAATATTTGTTGTGGTTAAAATTACAAAATAGCTCCAAAGTGTTAATGGAAAATACCACAGGGTACCAAAGTGTCAAGTTTCAAACCACAGGGTACCAAAGTGAAATAGGGTCAAAC
>QANZ01042226.1:16194-33799 GCA_003254925.1 Chamaecrista fasciculata
TTTATTAATTTTTAAATTTCATAAATTATAAATTTAAGTTTTTTTTTTAAGTTTTGTGTTTTAAATATTAAACTATTAGATATTATGTAAAAGCTAATAAAATAATTTTTATAATTTAAATTTAAATTCTATGTCATTTATAAAGTATGTAATAAACTTAAACCTAAGATTTTTTTTTTTTGAAAGAAGAAACTATCTCAGAAGTTGGATTGCAGTACGGTATCCATAATATTTTATGGGTACGCATGAGGAGAGGCTTGATTATTTTAGCAATTGAACGTTTGCTTTTGATTTAACATAAATTCTCAAAACATAAATAAATAAATCACGAGAGACAAAAGAGATTGACAGAAAATGAGTGAATAGTGCTATGTCGATTTTTTTTATTTTGTTTTGAAAAGTCAGCATATTTTAATACCGATCACAATGAGCACTGCCACTAACCTCACCATCTCCAAACCGATAATGGCTTAAATTACCTTTTTCCTCCTTGCGGTCAACTGAAATATGCATCATATTCGCTTTAGTTTGAATCTCTCAAAATATTTTAGCTGTGACGACTGTGGGTTGGGTTGAAATCTACGTTCTTGCACAGTGCGAGTACCGTCACTCAATTTGTGACATCATTTATCTCACGATGGAAATTTAGGCACAGTTGTTTGCGCTCTGATTATAATCTGCTTTGATTATAATCGTAATAAGCATATTTGTTAGTGTTTTTTCTGATCAAATTATAATCTTGATTTTCTTATAATCAAACACACCCAATTACACTTATACCCCTATATATATACCTATAATTACCTATACTCTAATACATTCAATCACAAGGCTAAAATAGTAATTTACCTGAAATGGTCGACTGATTCTGTCAATGGTGCACCGAATATCAACTTGAGAATGATATCAGGCCCGACGTTCGGTCCACCGATGCAAAAAATGGTCGACCGAATTTCAACCTGAGAATGCTATCAGGCCCAACATTCGGTCCACCGATGCAAAACATGGTCGACCGAATACTTGAAATGAGCCACATTAAAATTTTTTTCGGGTCCGGAATGCTTTTTTACATTCTCTCTCATCTTGTGCCAAACGGTGGACCATTTTTTTGATAGTCCACCGAATGTCGGTGCCTGATTACTACACTTTAGTCCTTTTGGTCCACCATTTCGGAGGCAAAAATAGAATGGTCAATCAAACCAAATAAGCACCTCACAAGTTGCCTATGATTATAATCATATTTTCATGATTCCCAAGGCAAACAGTGACAAAATCTGATTTTTTTAAAAGAACAATCACATCCAAACACACTTTGATTATAATCAAATCACATCTTACTTTTTCCTACTTTTTCTTCCATTTTTACTCCTATACAATTTATCAATTTCCTTACCCTTCTATCTACCAATCACAATCATTGCATACCCATTTCAATAATGTCACACCAAATAATCAACTTTCATCCAAACACCAATACACAAATAATCAACTTTGATTATCATACTCTGATTATAATCAGAGCAAATTTCATTATAAGCGCAAACGAACAGAGCATCGTCGAAACGAATCATAGTCGAATTATGAAATTTGAGCGGCTGTTTTAAGTTATGGAAAATTGAAAATAGAGTTGTGTTTTTATCAACAATTATAGCTTTTCACTTAATAATAAATGTTTGATTCTAACAATTGATATTAGAGTGACACTCAGGTCAAAACAAAAAAAATATTAAAGTGACACTTATAGCAATGATATAAGAAACTCTATAAGTTTTGTCCTAAAATAATTAAAACTTCTCAACATCTATCTATTATAATATATAAAAGCAGATTTCATAAAGCCCTTCGTGCCAAATGTACATGAAGGAGCTTTTCACCATTTTGCCATGTGACAAAACCATTAATTATTTCATGTAAAATCATAAAACCATGAATGTAATTCTCCATGTAGAATTTTCTAATAATTATTCATTTTAGTAATATCATGTGACATTATTGAAATGCTCCTTTTCATTTATGAATATTAAGTTTGTCAACTTATCACATTTATTCAAACGTTTTGAATAAATACCTCCCTCTCGACATAGCATGCTAAATATGGTATAATCATAATGTATTGTAATTTAATTGTCTTTATGTACTATAATGTAATTGGGCTATTACGAGAAAGAATGCAAATTTTAAGTTTTGGCTATCATTATTCCTTGGTTTATACCAATTTCATGTTTGACTAATCACATTTAATTTCTATAAGGATTTCTATTGCTTAAGCATGACTCACGCCCCTGACTTCCTCTGTTCACCATTAATCACCATTAACTATTTGATTTTCTACTGCCTATAAGTTCATGGTTGAGTTAGTATTTGATATTGCATCACTGAGCTTTCGTTTGGATAATTATTTTGTGATAATTATCTATAGTGGATATCCACAAAAAGAAAAAGAAAATCATTTTGTAACCGCATTATTGTAAAGGAGATGAATAAGCCATATTAGCTATAGCTAATAGCTGTCAAGGAGATGAATAAGCCATATTAGCTATCATTTTGTGATAATTAGCCATAACTGTCAAGGAGATGAATGTCAAATTAGCCTCTTCGCCAAGAAAAGTCGCTTTTGTAACCGCACCTTGCTCCGTGTGTGATTCATATCAACATGGAAGTAGGGATTGTCCCCATCAACCCGAGGAAGTTTCGGCCATGTATCAACAAGGCCCTAGTCAATTTCCTAGAAGATTTGATAATAAATTTAGGACTGGAAATTATTTCCAAAACCAAAGCTTTAATAACCCAGCTCCTCAAAGACAAAACTTCTCTTCAACTGAAACTGACACTCAACTCCTCATTAGGAAATTTGAAGAATCCGAAGCTCGAACTTCGAAGAGATTCGATGATCTTGGGCAAAGGATCGATCTTCTTTTTAAGGGAGATGGACGTGATGAAAAGGAAGCACGATGATCTTGAACAAGCTTTTGTTCAAGCCATTGATGTTAAAGTAAACAACATTAGTGCCCCTAGTAGTTCTAAGGCAGTTCATGCCATTACCGCTAGAGAAACCGAACCTGTAGGACATCCTACTCAAGAGACCTTAGTGCAACCCCTAGAAGAGCCTGAGCCTGAAGAAATATTCATAGAGATCAAAGGTGGAGAAAACTTTAAGGCTATGATAGAAAAACACCCTAGGTATGCCCAATTCTTCTTTGGTTTTAACTATAAGAAGAAAAAGGAAGAAGCTCCTATTGTGAATGAATTGGAAACTAAGGTAGAAACTAAGGTAGAAACTGAGGTAGAAACTAAGGTAAAAACTGAGGTAGAAACTAAGGTAGAAACCAAGGTAGAAGACCTACCGTTTCCAAGCTCTCATGTAATGACTAAGGAACAACTAGAGGATAAAAAGGATAAGGAAGTAGAAGACTTATTAGGAAAACTAAAAGTCACTCCACCCTTATTAGATTTGGTTAGGAAAGTCCCTAGATATACTAAGGTATTTAAAGACTTAGTTGAGAAAAGGAAAACATCTCAAAAGAAACTTCAACTAAGCTCTACCATTTCAGCCCTTTTGAATCCTAAGATACCTATAAAGCGCAAGGATCTTGACTCATTCACCATCCCTTGCATGATAGGAAAAGCCATAGTCAATGGAGCATTGTTGGATTTAGGAGCAGCTATCAATGTTATGCCTAAGTCAGTCTATGATTCTTTAAATATGGATGGACTAAAGGACACAGGCTTGATTCTGCAATTAGCCGACAAAAGCAGCAGACGTCCCTTAGGAATAGTAGAAGATGTCTTGGTCAAGGTGAAAGGTCTAATCTTTCCCGCTGACTTTTATGTCCTAGACACCGGTGGCAATAGAGCTACCGATTACACTATAATTTTAGGCAGACCTTTCTTACGTACCGCTAATGTTAATATTAGCATGAAGGATGGAAAGATCACTATGGATGATGGACATCAAAACATCACACTCACGATGTATGAAGCGGAGAAATTCGATGAACACTCCGTGTTGGAAACACGAAGTATTTGTACATCCAACAAAACCCTAGGAGAAAGGCCAAAGAAGGATGAACTTGAGTTTGAAACTCTTTTAAACTTAGAACCTCCTGACTCTGGCTCGCATAGACCTGAAATAAACCTGGGAGAAATGAACATTAGTTCACTTTTCAAGGAAGAGGAGGAAGACCTCATAACTTCCAAAGTAAAAGAGAAACCAACACTTAGAGAAAATATTTCCAAACGCAAGGCTGTGTGACAGCCTGTGCGCAAAACTAACTCAACTATAGCCCCATACTATGTGCGCAAAACAACAACTACAATATATGTATGCGTATAGTTGTTAATCTTTCTATGATTTTGTTGTTATATTTTAATATATTTTTTTAGAAAAATTATTAAAAAATAACAACAATCAAAAGCATACATATTGTTGATTTTTTTTCAATCATAAAAAAATTAACAATCATACGCATGGCTGTTATTTTTTCTTTTTCCCCTATTGTATTATATTTAAGGGTAAATTACACATAAAGTTCTTGTGGTTTGACCCATTTACAAAAAGGGTCTTTGTGGTTTAAAAAGCGTCAAAGAAGGGCCTTATGATTTGCTCCGTTAACAAAAAGGGTCCTGCCATCCAAAATTTGACAGAATTCTTGGTTAAAATACAATTTTAAAATCCTAACTATTAATTTTTATGCGTTTGACTCCCTAATACTAAAATGTAAGAAAGAAGAAAAAATTAGGGCTTTCATCAACTTAGCACAAAAAAAAAAAGAAAAACACATACAGCCAGTGACCCACACGCCTCCTCTTCTCTTTCTCTTCTTGTTCCTCTTCCTCCAACTCTGCCGCCGCCGCCCCCTCCACCACCGCCGCCACCGTTAGCTTCTCTTCCCCCCACCCTCACCAGTTTCGTCCTTCAATTCATGTCATGCATATAGTTCATTGAGCAACTAATTTAATTTTCTCTTGTCTTGCTCGCATGACTTAAGGCTATAAATATATATATATATATATATATTAACTTGCTCAAATCATGCCAAATTTGAAGAATGAAATAGAACCTTGCACCTCTGTTTTATTGTGGAGTTTCCTCTTCTTTGGCCATTCCTTTTGGCATGCGATATGTGAGTTTTTCCTTTGAAATTGTTTGTTGGGTTATCTTTTTGGTTCCTCCAGACTTGTTGCCCCAACGAAATTTTATGAAAATACACTACTTGTTGGAGTTTCGATACTGGCTATGTTAGGGTTTGAGTTGGTGTTCTTGTTTTGTTAATCTTGGTTCGTTTTCGTTTTGGATTCGTTTTGCAAATATGAGAGTGGGGAGAGAGACGCTGACAGTGGCGGAGGTGGCGGAGGGGGCGGCAACAGTGGAGTTTGAGGAAGAGGAAGAAGAAGAGAAAGAAGAAGAGGAGGGTGTGGGTCAGCGTGTGTATTTTTTTCTTTTTGGTGCTAAGTTGATTAAAGTCCTAATTTTTTCTTCTTTTTTACATTTTGGTCTTATGTAATATATGAGGGAGTTAAACGCATAAAAAATAATATTTAGGGTCCTATAATAGTATTTTAGACAAGACTTTCGTCAAATTTTAGACGGCATGACCCTTTTTGTTAACAGACCAAACCACAAGGCTCTTCTTTGACACTTTTTAAACCACAAGGACCATTTCTATAAATGGGCCAAACCACATGGACTTTTTATGTAACTTACCCTATATTTAATGTTATTTATGTTTTTTGTTTTAATAAAATCTAATACAGTAATTTTTTTCATTCTGTCAAATTTAAATTGAATCTGGCTCATAAGGACATTTTTGTCATAAGAGATAAAAAAGACAAGAAATTATTACTTTTGAAAAATTTTAGTTATTTTTTATATATCTAAGACTATTAAATGAACCGTTAACATGTGTCTTAAGCGGTAATTCCTTTCATTAATATAAAGCAACTTTAACCTTCATTGTAATATTCTTCATTAGCACACATTTTATGATATTTTCATTATCATTTCATTTATTAAAATCACAACTAAATACCAAAATTTTATTTCATTATTTCTATTTCATTCCATTATTAATTGTCATATCTATTTTAAGTTTGTATTTATCGATTAATAATCAATGATTAATTTTTAATTTTGTGGAAATTCATATTCCAGAGCGAGCTCTGTAATATGAGCTATGGAGACGAAGCTGGGGAATGTCCTTTTTTAGGCTTTTTAGTACTTTTAAGGACTAAATTCGAATATTTGGAAGAGTTTTGAGACACTTTACAATTTTATTTTGAGAATTTGGGAGTAAAATGAATGAAGATGATGAAAAAGATGGGAAATTGAAAATAATGGAATAAAATTGAAGTCAGGAACCAATTTGTCAACACAAGAATTTCTTTTTTTTTTTAGTAATAATGCTGATGTGGTGCATTTTAACCCAGTTGGCAGTTTTTTTTCAGTTAAACTCGTGCTGACGTGGCAGTTAACGTGCCACGTCACGTTTTTTGGAACGTCAGGTTGATGGAGGGACTTATTTGTCTAACGTTCGACAAATTTGGAACCTTATTCGTCTATTTCATTAATCCGGGGACTAATATGTAAACGCATCAAAAAAGAGACCTATTTACTAGTTTACTCTTTTAAATATTATACGAGCTCACAATCCGAATGGGGGCAAAATAGTATGTTAATTATGTTTTAGATGTTTTATTTCTAGACCCAATAAAGTATATTATGGGCTTTAAAGTCATATGTTCCTGTAATGGGTTTGTTTATTTATGATCCTGTTGAGGCTATTGGTTTTTCTTTTTGGTAATCATTGAGGTTATGGCTTTGACCCAAATAAATTCAGACAAAAAAAGGATGTTAAAAAAGATTATTAAAGTCATATTTTCTTCCTGACAAAAGCAAAAGTCGTATTTTCATAGTCTATTTTTTTTTCCCCTTTTTCCGAATCTTATGGATTATTTTAAAATTCATATGATAGCTCCTTTTTCTGTGTAAATTCAGATGGACCGGATTAGCTCTTCATCATTGACCCATTAGTAATATTATCTGGCCCAGGTAGTTTTTGTCAGTAACATTTGGGGTATTGTAACTATGTTTGACGGTTTCTGTGCCAAAACTTCTATGTTTAACGTTTCACAAGGTATATATATCTAATATTATATGGCTCCACCCCTTTCTGGTCGTCCATGTTTAAAACTATAGTCTATGAAATTAAAAATAAGAGAAAATTTACTATTTGGTCTCTTTTTCTTTACTAAGTTAACAATTTAGTCCATTATTTATTTTACATACATATTTGCGTGCCCGTTAGGGCACGCAAAGCCCCTAGTATATATATATGCACATGTACATTAATTATTTTTTTAAATAAGTTTTTAATGACTTTTTTGATTATTAATGATAAGTTATTGAATTTATTAGCTTAAAAATAATAAGTGAAAACATCAAGAAAACATAAAGAGTACTCCCTCCGTCCTTTTTTATCTGCTTCATTGCAGAACTTTTTTTGTCCCTTTTTATCTGCTTTGTTATGAAATCAAGAGGTCATTAATGAACTTTTTTACCATTTTATCCCTATTTAATATTATAGTCATAATGAATCAGAACATTTCCCAATTATTCCCAATATCAATTTTTTTTTTTGTTACTAGATGGAACCCATGGCCTCATTCACACTAAGAATGCAATAAATTGGGTGGACATGAGCGTTGGTTACAAATCCCTCTTTCAACAAAGCCTATGACTCCTTTTGTAACCAAGACAATTAATGCCGATATGAAAGTTGGTTACAAATCTTCATCCTCGCAATTTCTTTCTTCTTTCTTCCCTCGCAATTCCTTTCTTCTTTCTTCCCTCGCAATTCCTTTCTTCTTTCTTCCCTCCCTTTAAATATACAGTTAAGGTTTTTCATTTTTCCTTCATCCTCTTGTGCCTATCTTATTAATTAAACTCCTTCAAATCCCTCTTTCAACATCGTATACTCCAACATATATACGCCATGATGAGGGATCAATCTTCATCATCTTCTTCATCCACTAATATGAATATCCCAGAGGGGTTGGATAGGGTTTTTCTGGGTTTTGCAGTTACCATGATCACCTCACTCCTCTTTTCCAATACTAGTAGTACTGCACTAGTGCTTTCTTCTACGACCACACATGTAATTGTCACAGCTTGTTTGTTACTTGTGGCCGTCATCACTATCTCCATTTCTGTTATTTTCCAAAACAATAATAATGTTCTCTCCCAAAATCTCACATACATGCTTCTCCTCATTGGACTTATCTGCTTCTTCCTCTCACTTTGCGTTTTCGTGGCTTCTCTTCTACCCTTTTACCTTCAATGGCTTCCGTTCATCTTTGTCTTCCCCTTTATTTATCTCTTTCGTCTCATCATCAACAATCATGATAACTATCCTCCACAAAATGATCCACGCCCGCCAGTATAGTATTACTATATATATGCACGGATGCACATATAAATTTATTTTCCTGTAGTTTTGAAACTATTTGGAGGCTTTCTGTAATTTTTCCATAAATCTTGTAAAGTTTATCTTTTTACCATTGAACCACACAGTTTTAGGACTAAACTGCATTTATTTTCCAGATTTAAGACTAATTTGTAATTTTATTCTTTGTCCAATATTTTTTATAATTACATTTTGACCCTAAAATTTTTTTATAATTTCATTTTAGTCCTCAAATATTATGATCTAGGGACGTTTTTGAAAATTTTGAATCTATTTGGGGGCATTTTGTAATTTTGCAAAAGTGCTAACAATTTTCCGTTAAATCTTGACGGAAAATAATCACAGGGTACCAAAGTGTCAAATTTTGTCTTTCAGGTACCAGAGTGGATCCAGTCCTAACCACAGGGTACCAAAGTGCATTTTCCTATTATTTTAATAAAATCAAGACCTAAATAATTTAATTAATATATTAATTATTATATATAAAATCAAGTTATAAGATATTAACAAATCTGACATGAATGAAAAGGAGGTTGGGTCCACCTACTCAATAAGACATTAACAAATCTGACCAAAAAAAGAAAAGAAAATAAGACATTAACAAAGAAAAAGGAAAAGGGGGTTGGGTCCAGTCGACCATGTATGATGCAAATAAATATGTTATATTAAAATTAAATAAAAATCATAACAAATAAATATGTTTATTTAATAAATATATGATGCAAATAATAATTTCTAGACAGGATTTTTATTTTTATTTTATAATTTTAAGATTTTCACTAATATAATATTTAATTCCGGACTGCCCAGTATTAACCTTTTGACATAAAATGAAGAAACTGTTAGTAATTGAAGTAAATTATTATGGTCGTATTTAATGCTTAGCTGGTCGCGATATAAGAGTGATTGCCATCGCATAATAATGGCTTTAATACAATCTTTGAATATTCAATAACTTTAAAAAATATTATACTTTGTCTCTATCGATTAATAAAAATGATCGCATGGTGTTTTGAGTGTTTCCTTTTCTTTCATACATACTAGTGTACTACATATAATCAACTTTGAAAACAAATTATAATTTAAAGTGTATTTAGTACACTGTCTATCATATATATTACTAGGGGCTTTGCGTGCCCTAACGGGCACGCAAATATGTATGTAGAATAAATAAGGGACTAAACTGTTAACTTAGTAAAGAAAGAAAGACCAAATAGTAAATTTTCTCTTATTTTTAATTTCATAGACTATAGTTTTAAACATGGACGACCAGAAAGGGGTGGAGCCATATAATATAAGATAATATCTTGAAGGGCAGTGCTTGAAAAAATTCGGTAGCTTCATCATCCCCTATTTTTACCATTGGATGTGATGATGTATGGTAATAGATCATTCTTTTTATTATTTTTCTTTTTAACAATAGATTGATTGTTAGAAGAATATAGTAGGCTTTTGATAGAACATGAAAAATAGAGTAGGTTTTGATAGTGTAGTCACTGTCCTTAAGGAAATTAAGCCCCCACTATTTGTATGCTGCTGGGTGTTTATGGCAGATTTTCTCCAGGATTTACAAAGCCTGATGTTATAGCCAGCAATACTATAACACCTTCTGAACACAAAACAGAGAAAGATAAGTTGAATATGAGATGCTCGTTTTTTGAGAAGAAGTGTTATTTATAGGAAAAATCTGAACAAATACAACCTTTCAGATTCTAATATAAATAACAAGTTACAACCTTTCATAAATGAACATTCATATCTGTTTAAAAGTGAACAATCATGTCTTTTCAGGATTAAACTGAATTCTCTGTAAATAATGAATGTTCATGAATGGGCACTTCTCTGTTTATAATTCAAATTAATTAATTAATTAATCAATTCGAAAAGAATAATAATTAAAATTAATTATTAGCCAGAAACCCAATTGCCCCAAGTGCCCAAGTGCCCATTTTGATATATATATATATATATATATATACTAGAGGCTTTGCGTGCCCTAACGGGCACGCAAATATGTATGTAGAATAAATAAGGGACTAAATTGTTAACTTAGTAAAGAAAGAGAGACCAAATAGTAAATTTTCTCTTATTTTTAATTTCATAGACTATAGTTTTAAACATGGACGACCAGAAAGGGGTGGAGCCATATAATATAAGATATATATATATATAATTCAATTATTATAAATGACTTAACAATATTTATATACCATTCTCAATTTTATAACTTATCCAATGTGAGACTTTAATTATTAACTATATTAACATTGATGAGAGAGAAAGAAAGTCAAATCAATTTGACAGAGCAACCGTGATTTTTGTATCATTTCCTTGAATATCTATAGTTTGATAACGTCATGAATCATAATTATAGAATCTTGGATGTCAATCTCTAATGATTAATAAAAATAATTTTATTTTAAGTATGATTTACAAATAACATTAATAATAACATTGGAAAATATTTAAAATATAATTAACATAGTTTTTAAAATAATAAAATATTCAAAAAGATATTTATTTTTTAAAATAAATGAAAATTAATATAAATATTTTACCAAGGTATTTTGTCGAGGGCACACTTTACACGCCTCGCTATTACAAGTACGCGTGTCCTTTGAATTTTAAAATCGCATACCAAGTGGGGAGGTCATTAACGAGCAAAGAAGACAAGATTTAACACTTAAATTAAATCCATTTTTTCTGTTTTTATTGTTACTTCAGTTTGGGCTATAAAAAAACTTTATTTGCATTGGATTACTGGCTAATTGTTGCACTCCATATTGGTAAATCTTGTTAATGAAAATTTTGACAAAATATATATTTTTTTTGTTATTTTTCATAATTTAAATCAGAACACGGTCTTTCATTAGTTATCAATATCAGTTTTATTATAATATTTTATTGCATTAGATTTTCAGATAATTTTTTTTTATATTGGTCACAATTAAAGTTCACCAATATATTGAGGTCACATGCATGTAAAAAACGTTTATATATATATATATATAATCAATCAAACAGTAATAAAATATTTAAACAACGATAACGACTTTTTTTGTATAACTATAAAATAAAGCAAAAAAACAATCATGAGAGACAGAAATTTAAAACTTGTATATCATCCATAAATCCAACTTCTTTAATTGATGAAGATGTGGCAGAACGGTCCCTGCATAGTATGTACACGAAAGAAACAGAAATGGTCCACAATACAAAGGTCAAAGAAAGTTTTCAACTTCCTTAGTACCTAAGATGCCTTTTTGCTCACAGTTCCACCACCAGTCCACCACACATATATATATATACACTAGTATGAGACCGGTGCTTTGCACGAGTTTTTTTCCTTATGATTTGAAATTCTTTAGGAGAAAAAAGGATATTTTAAGATTTAGTCCAAAAAGAATACGATTTAGTCCTAAATTAGAATAATTAAAAAATTATTCTCATTAATTAGTTTATAAATTAAATAATATAAATATTTTAAGATGGGTTCATGGTACTAGTAGGGGTGGCAATCTCAACCCATTACTCACCAACCCAATCAACCCAACCAAAAAATTAACCAACCCAACCCAACCCATTTAGATAATGGGTCAAGATGGGTTGGGTCCAAAATTGACCCATTAAAAGTTGGGTTGGGTTGGGTAAAACTCATGGGTTACCCAACCTAACCCAAATTTGTATCAAAACTACGTAGTTTCATGAAAGAGGGATGAATATGAATTTCATAACTTTTTGCAAAAATTACAAAATGCCCCTCAAATAATTTCAAAATTTACAAAAAAGTTCCTAAATCATAATATTTGAGGACTAAAATGAAAATTATGAAAAAAATTTGGACCAAAATTATAATTTTAAAAATATTGGAAAAAGGATAAAATTACAGATTAGTCCTAAATTTGAAAAAAGATTGCATTTTAGTCCCACCAAACTGTAAGTTCAGTGGAAGGAAGATGAATTTTTCAAATTTTTGCAAAAAATACATAATGCCCCTAAATATTTTCAAAATTTACAAAAAGTTCCCTAGATCATGATATTTGAGGACTAAAATGAAATTTTAAAACATAATTGGGGTCAAAATGTAATTTTTAAAATATGAAAAAGGTGGAAATTGAAAATCAGTCCAAAATCTGAAAAAAGAATACTATTTCGTCCTTAATTTGAATAATTTAAAAAGTATTCTAATTAATTAGTTTATAAATTAAATAATATAAATACTTTGAGATGGGTTCATAGGTTGGGTTGGGCAACCCTTAATTTTATGGGTCATGACCCACCCATGACCCATTTAGAAAATATAAATGGGCCATTAACCCATTTATAACCCAACCATTTGATGGAGATTGTGCCCTAGGGCCAATCATTTTATATGTGTGGTGGACATATTGATTGACTAATTTATAGATGATAAATTGAGTCGTTATCATATTATTAGCATGTTTACTATGATAACAATCCCTGATTAATTATGTGATAATTAGTCTAAACTGTCCCTGGTCGCTCATTCAAGTGGGAACTTGAAATGAACTAAGACCAGCATGACCTCGGTGTATAGAGATACATGCACAAGATGCTTCACGAGAGTCATGGTGCAATGAGTAAGGGGTTACAAGTTGCTGGACTGACCCGGAGAGTCTTGCATGGGTTTTAGTCATGAGCTAGCCTCTCCTGTACACCTGTCACGATGCCCTTAGACTTGAGGTCTTGACTATTCCGGCGTTATAGTTGTCGAACTTTGGCCTAGTCCAACGTTGCCCGTAGCAGGGTAGCCATACAGGCTAGGTACGGGTTTGGTTGATTACCGTGCTGAGGAATGTGGTTGACCAAGATGGAATTTTGTCCCTCATAGAAGATGAGAGATATTTAACTGGGCCTCTCGATGAGTCTGTCCAAGGAATGTGTGGCCACATAGGGAATGGGACTAACTCAGGAAATCCAGAAAGTTATGGTTTGGATTAAGGATGACTTTCCTGTGCCTTATCCATGACCAAAATATCGTGTGACAATCGGGATCAAGACAAGGTGGTACTAAGGTTAAATCGTTTTGGCGTTAAAGCGATAACTCACGTGTTTTGGGTAGTCGTGATAGCTTGCTAGAGTCCGCTCTCGACTTGTGAGTCATAGAGATGGCTTGCTGCCAACTTCACGTGAGACCTGCTGGGTCACACATGGGCAGGATTAAGATGCCGCAATGGGACACGGATTAGGGTTAATTCGTGAGTCACTTTGGTGACACAATTTAAGACATAGCTGAATGTCTAGGACATGAAGTCTTGTCTTAAATAATATCTATGTTTATGATATTTAAATTTGTTAGACAAGTTTAAATATATTAATTGTTAAATAGTTAATTTGATTAATCTATTTACAATTAGATTCTTGTTAAAAATATTAGGGAATAATAAATTAAATAAGCTTCCTAAAAGTTAGGAGATTATTAATTTATTAAATTCACTAATATTAGGGTAACAAGGCTTGAGGGTGGCGCCTCATGGGTCTTGAATTTTATTAATAAAATGTTTTGTTAATTAAATTCAAGATTTGAATTTGAATTCAAGATATGATTTTGATTTCAAGATTCAAGTTTGAATTAAAGATATTAAGGTGATATTTTAATTCAATTTGTTAGGGAAATTAATAGTTGGTTATAACTTCCTAAGAGTTAGGATTGTTATTTTAATTATTAAATTCTTAAGAAAAGGCTTGAGGATGGCGCATGGTTGGGGATCCAATGGGCAAGATTTGATCTTGCATTTTGGATTTCAAGATTGCATTTTGAATTTCAAATTAAGATATTAATGTAATATTTTAATTAAGAATTCAAATCCTCTAGACCAATAGGGATTGAGCTTTCAAGATTTAGTTTTCAAGATTTAATCTTGAAATTTAAATTTAAATTGCCTATTGAATTTTGAATTATAATATTAGTGTAATATCATAATTCAAGATTTAGGGAATCCCTATTTTCTTTATTATCATTCCCTAATTTCATGAGTTAGGAAATTAACTCTATTTAAACACCACACTCATAGGCTAGGCGCCTAACACACACTTGGAAGAGAGAGAGATTTTCAACTCACTCTTTTGAAGAGAGAGAAAAATCACTCTCACACTCTAGAGAGAGGAAATTCGATTTACCCGATTCTAGAGAGAGAAATCGACTAGTTCAAGGAGAGAGAGAGTGGAATTGTTCCACTCACTCATCTTGTGTGAAATTCGACTCAACCTAAAGGGTTTAGGTTTTAGTCGACTTTCTGTGAGAGAAAAGAAGAGAGAGAGAATTCGACCAAGATCCTAAAAGGTTTAGGCTTGGGCGAATTGTGAAGGGTTCACCTCTCGACTTTTGGTTTTGATTCTTCAAGAAGGGTTCATGAAGGTGTGCGCCACTTTCTTGAGTGTTCAAGAATTGTTCTTGAATATTCAAGAATCGTAGATATTGGTTCCCGTATGATGGGAATTGTGCCCTAGGGCCAATCCTTTTCTATATATGTTATGAACATATGGATTAATTTATAGAGATAAATTAATGGTTTTCACATTATTAGCATGTTTACTGTGATCACGTCCTTGATTAATTATACGATAATTAATCTAAATCTGTCCCTGATCGATTATTTTCGTGGGAGCGAAAATGAACTAAGATCAGCATGACCTCAGTGCATAGGGATGCACGCATGCGATGCTAGAATGAGAGTCATGGTGCAACTACGTAAGGGGTTACGAGTTGCTGGACTGACCCGGAGAGTCCTGCATGGGTTTAGTCATCAGCTTGCCTCTCTTGTACGCCTGTCACGACGCCTTAGACCTGAGGTCATCATTATTCCGGCGTTGCAGTTGTCAGACTTTGGCTTAGTCTAACGTTGCCCGTAGCAGGGTAGCCATAAGGGCTAAGTACGGGTCTGGTTGATTGCCGTGCTGAGGAATGTGGACTGACCAAGACTGGGATTTTGTTCCCCATTAAATTGGGAGATATCTTACTGGCGCCCTCGATGAGTCTGTCCAGGAAAATGCGTGGCCACGCTAGTATATGGGACTTACTCAAGGAATCGAGAAAGTAAAGGTTTGGATCATGGATGACCTTCCCGTGCCTGATCCATGACCAAGATATCGCAAAACAATAGGGTCGGTGCCTAGGAGGTACGAAGCTTAAAATCGGTTCTGGTAACGATCGATCAACTCACGTGTTTTGGGTAGTCGCGATGGCTTGCTAGAGTCCGCTCACGACTTGTAGGACATAGGGATGACCTACTGCCAACTTCACGTGGGGCCTGCTGGGTCACACACGAGCAGGATTAGAACACAATTCTGAGGGACACGAATTAGGGTAATTCGTGGGTCACTCCGTGGCCTAATTTAAGACACAGAGGAAATGTCTGGGACATTATGTCTTGTCTTAAATTTTCTACATGATTTAAATAATTGGTAAATAATTAATAGAGATTAATTATTTGCAATTTAAATATTGGGAAATAATAAATTGAATAATTCCTAAAAGTTAGGAGATTATTAATTTATAAAATTCCCTAATATTTAGTTGAGGGTGGCGCCTCATATTAAAGGGATTTAATTAATAAAAATGTTTTGTTAATTAAGTCATGGATTTGAATTTGAATTTGAGATTCTAGATTTGAATTAAGATATTTGGGGTAATATTTTAATTCAATAATGGATCTAAATTCGAAATTCAAAATTTGAATTTGAAATATTATTGTAATATTTTAATTCAAAAATATTGGGATAAAATAAGTTGGTTATGACTTCCTAAATTTTAGGAGTTATTTTTGATTTATAAAATTCCCAATAAATAAGGGAGATAGGCGCCTAGACTCATGGGTCCCACTTGGAAGATTTGATCTTCAAATTGTGATTCTGAGTTGGTTATTTGAATTTGAATTAAGATATTCTAGGAATATTTTAATTAGATATTCAAAGCCTAAAATATGATATTATAAGAATATCATAGATTTTATATTTATAAAATTAGTGTAATTTTAGTAAATATAAAGTCTGCAAAGTCGCCTAGCTCCCACACTTGGTCATGTCATGCACATTCTGAAACCCTAGCTCACCAAATAGAGAGAAGTCGAATTCCTCCTTGTAGAGAGAGAAAATTTCGACACCCACCTTCCTAGAGAGAAAAGTCGATTTTCTTCTAAGGAGTTAGAAGAGTTATCGAAAGTTGTGGGTTCTAAGGGTTTGTAGACAATAATAGAACAAAAGGAGTTTTGTTGCTGATTGTTGATCTGTGGCGCCATCCACCTGGAGTTCAGAGAAGGAGTTCCTGAATTCAGAATCTGTAGATTGGATCCCGAGTCTCTTTGGAGAAAGAGGCGTGGAGGCTAGCACCTCGTGTTCGGGAAACTGTTCGTGTGGATCACCGGTAGAGGAAGGACGTGGAGACGGACTTCTAGACTCACCAGTATCACCAATCCGATTGAAAGCCTGAGGTATAACACTTTTCGTATCTGGTTTTAAATTTCAGCTAGCGGATCTCAGGAGGGTTTTCCTCGGGGGCGCAAGTTTTTTTTTTATTTTACGTTTCTTCCGCTGCGTGTTTCCCTGAGGATTTCCCAACACCGTATTCTCTTGGGAAGAAGAGAAGGAGGCTAGCACCTGGGCATCTGCCAAACTGCTCGTGTGGATCACCGGCAGAGGAAGGACACTTGGAGTGGACTTCTCAGGATCGCAGAATTCAAACCCGCTGATTGAATTGAGGTATACTTCTTCCTTTACTGGTTTAAACTCAATTAGTGGATCCTGTAGGTAATCACAGAGCTGCGTAATTTTTTAATTTTATTTTTGCTTCCGCTGCGCTCTGCTCTGTGATTTTCCAACACCATTTACAACCCAACCCAACAATTTGTCACCCATAGTTCATGGGTTGGGTTGGGTAGACCCTTGATTTTATGGGTCATGACCCATTTAACTAATATAAATGGGTCTTAACTGGGCCATTGACCCATTTATGATCCACCCACTTGTGACCCAACTCAAAACCAACCCAACCTATCCATTTTACCACCCCTAATTCATACCAATTAACCCCAAAACTTGGATGGTCGAAAAGAGGATGATCAGTCCAATTAGCATACAGGAGATGTTGGGAATCCTAGGCGCCAAGGGCAGCGGAAGCAAAAATA